>JANSTV010072382.1:0-22565 GCA_027564135.1 Lestremia cinerea | reverse complement strand
TTCTTTGGATGGGCGATGCGGAGGCGAACGGACGAGATTGGAGCATCGCATCGCAATTGCAGGAAATCATGGACTGAAGTGGGAGACATTTCGAAAATGTTTCGAGTTGATTGCGACCACCTTATTTCGATGTGAAGTGGTACATATCTGGGATGTCTCCTGGAATTGGTGTTCGCCTTCAGTCTTTGCTGTCAGTATTCGGTCTGGAAGCAATTTCGTTAGTTTTTTATGCGCCGCTGCTGTCTTTGACTTCGACGAATGCAGGGCTGATTTTCATCGATGGAAAATACTTTGGTGTTGAAGTAACAGGTGTGAGTACTTGAGAGGTATTCAACATGCTTTCGAGTATATTCACAAGGGACTCAAGTGAAACGAGCTCGAGCTCAAGTGAAACTGCTCAGTGACTACGGATACTCACCTCATGGAATTCCTGCACAGCCTTGCTCGAACAGATGCACAGCGTGTATTTGGACAAGCATATTGTGACGACAACGAACCAAGGACAATGTGTGACAAGGTCACTTTGAGAAAACACCACACGACCACCGCTCAACGTTTCTACGTCATTTTTTTTTATATTTTCCACTTGCATTACCGTTCCAGTAAAAAGGCTGTGCTTTCTTCTTGGCCAATTGCCAATGTGGGGGAGCCAGTTCGAGGGAGAACGTATGACAGAAGCCGTTTGATGGTGAAAACACAAAGTTTTAATGTTTCTGACGTTGATATCGGAGATTCGAATTGTGAATGGGGAGAGTTTTCGGTGATTGATACTTGTGCCTTTCAAGAATATCGAACACGTCAAATTATTCGCCGGAGGAAACAAATTGGTTTGGACATCGGTCAGCTGGACTTCATTGTGACTAACAAATGCGAGAGTTCTCTGATTTTTGACACGTGAGACTCGTGTGAGAGGCGATCAACCATTACAAATGTTGTTCCAAATATCTCGGACGTTGCTGGAGAGGGTGCTAGGAAAGAGTGGGCGGTCATTTTAACGAAGTCAAGCGAGTCTCTGATATCCTTCTCTGAAAAAACATCTTCGGTAAACAGACGGAACTTTGCGTAAAAAGCTCTTCCAGGAACAAGCTCTGTGCCTGGCACCCATTTCTCGCCCCAAAAATACATCAAACGACTCGCTAAAACTTGGGTTGACGTCGAACAACCGGAAACACTCTCTAAAATGCGACACATTTGAATAATCGCTTTCACCTTCATCCGCATACATTTCCGATCTTGAAAGATTGCGTTAGTCGGTAAGCGTTGACAAACCGACGCACAAATTGCGAAAAACAAATTCAATAAGAAAATATTCAAATGCGTCCAATCCGCCTGCTGTGCCAATAAATAAATTTCGATTGAATTATTTCGATCATTTGTTTGAATTCGTCGATTTCGTTTGGTGGATGAACGACTTCAAGCGGATCGCCTTTCTCTCGAGTTTCATCGTATTTGCCCTCCGAACTGAGCAAATATGCTGAAAAAGTCGGCTGGAAAGCGAATGGGTTGTTGTGCGAGACGGAGATCTTTGTTTGAACGAAAACATTGCTCCATATTTGGCGTGGGATGGCCTCGCGTATAAGCCGCTGTTCTTTTTTATAGAAATCCATTGCCGGTAGCGAGGAAGCGAGGAATATTATTTGATTTGAGTGAACCGCGTGTGACAGTTCGCAGGCGAATGCCATGCTCCTTCTCCCCTGTCGCCTTCTCAGCCAACAATAACAAACGCACCGAATAAATCAATAGGAGAATATAGCAATATTTTTTTTGTGCTTCTGTCAAAACTGACCCTCATCCGAATATTAATTTCAAACAAAACAAACACAAGACTCGATTTTCATCGCAGCGAATTCAACCGAAATGGGATTTCGGACTGCGATAAGAGAGCTTGTGTGCGGGTGCGTATGTGTGTGAATTGATTGTGCGTTGAACTGGTGATGTCAATCAATGTCCAATTTCTTAAAATTGCCATCGATGCCGAACAAATCGCCAGCATTTTTCGGTTTGCCCGGACGTAATTTCTCGTTGACGCGTCGTGTGGACTCTTCTTCCGTGAAAAATGGTTGATTTTGTCGCAATTGAGAATAGGCTGCTTCTGAAAATGAGAAATATACCGGATTCAGAGTGACGTTGCATTGAAAGAAATTTCATCGACTCACCTTGCACCTCCTTGAGAGTGCCCGCTGAACCACCCATCTCATTCGGCAGCATCTTCACCGGACAGTGTTTCCCGGCGAACGTCTCTAGCGAAGTATGTAAATGCATAACGTCCATCAGCTCCTTCTTCATGAACGGTTTCATCAGTGCCAACAGTTTGTCCATCCATGTGGTGGTGTTGATGAAATGCAGTCCACAAAGCCGTACTGGCAACGCTTCCTGAAATCAACCCCATCAGATTCTTGGAACTTCAAACTTCTCACAACCGCTCACCTGGATGTAGAACATGAACTTTTTCATTGCGATAATATTGACTTTGGCCAAATGGCCCAGTGTTGATCCTTCCATGTCGATCACAATCAACCAACCCTCAGCCACACCAACTTGCATCAGAAATAAATCCATCACCATCGTAAATCTACCATCAAAAGAGAAACATTAAATTGGGTGCCATTCAAACTAAAAACTCGCCAAAGACCCGCATCCAGCAAAGCCACTCACAGTTTGATTGAGTCCACGTAATTGTATTTGGATGAATCGAAATCACTCAGCTTTCCCAAAACGACGCGATAGCCTTCATCGGTGAGACCTTGCAATGGGCCGAACAACCTGCAATGCAAACACGAACATTTTCAGATAGAAAACAATCGAATATATTATTAGGAAAACCACGTAAAAAAATCAGTTGGTTTTGATGACGTCATTGAAATTGCATTCAGCTGACATGGAATTGATGGAGCTTTGCACGGGAAATCTCAATAAAATACACCTACAAAACGTTCATTTGTGACGCGACATCCTGCCCGTTCACCAATCGACTGCCAAAGAACTCCGGGACGTGTGTTCGTGTGGTATAGTATGTGTCCATGCAGGTTTTCGTTGTTTCGGTGCTGCAATTGCAGGCGAAGTAGAACAATGCTGCTTCCAATTCTGAAATTCAAATTGCATGCCATCAAAGCGAGAAGTGGTGATTTCCAATTAAGGGAGCTGCATAAATGGTCATCCGATGATGCGCTCATGATGTGCTTGACATTTGACCCAAAAAAGCGAGTGGTATTTCAAATGGAATGAATTGCCCGGATGAATGACAAGCCAATCATTGATCTATGTCAGTAAAGGCTTTGACAAAATGCAATCAAACGTTGTCAATTAATTCCGAATTAATTTCAAGATATGCCATTGGAACAACGCTCAAGTGAAATGCTGGATCTCATTTCGGATGGTTCAGGTGTGACCTACATTGCTGTTATTTTCGTTCACTTGACTTCCCATCCAAACTGAAAATCATCGAAAAATCACAAAAAAATTACCGGTGATGTTCGGCAAATGGGGCTGCTTCCTCTGCCATTCCACCAATTTCAGCACGTCATCACGTCGCATCTGCGGGAATCTCTTATACTCTTCCAAAACATCAGCGATTTTGGTCGTCATATCGAATATCCGTGTATTTTGAAAGCAAACACGAGTGTCCACGTTCGCACTGTCAACAATTTGCGAATAAAATTCAAAATTTGATCAAAAATGCACGTAAAATATTTTGGAACAAAATTTGAATCGTAAATCGGGAACACGTCGCGTCAACGATTGTTTATTCATTGGCTATTGTTGCCAGCTCAATTACGAATGTTGTATGCTCTGCCGTTACCGTATCGCATACTCAGTGCAATGTAATGCTCAACCTGTTGATGGCGAACGCCAAACAAATACCAGCACTGTTTTGTTGATGATTATGATGATTACTCACCATGAAAAAGTCAGACGAATTAACGAGTTATTGACAGAGTGTTTTTGTGGGTGTGTGTGTGTAAGAGTGGGATATGAGATGAAATGAACGATTGTATACAAGCAACAGTGAATTCGTTCAAGGTCACGATTGGCTTGAGCAAACACGGTGAATTTCAGACAGTGTGACAACAGGGACTGAATCCGATTGTTTCGGACGAGTGAAGCACTGAATTCCGACTCATTACCTCGGTTCGGTGTCGATCCCCGTCATGACTTGCCGACTCAGAGTTTGTTTACAAAAGGCATGCAGTCATTTACGCATGCAATTCGTGCATGTTTCTTCGTCTTTCTGCCTGGCCATATTCGCGGTTCGAATATTCGCACTGGTTCAATATGACAAACGCGACAGTCTCGGAGACGATCAAAACCAGTTCGATCCCTCGAATTCAAGTCTAGCGAACGTCATTGCTGCGGTCCACGGAAGCGTCGTTACACACTACGGTCAAATGATTAACAACAATCTTGATCGGCCCGTTCGCTTTGTATAATTGGAAGTGAGATGACTGCGCATCTTTGTACAAAGTGACCGTGGCATAGAAATACAGAAATTATCTTGATGATTCTGCCGAAACAATTGCGGGTGACTGGTGTTGGTTGGCGGTCGGTGTTCGTGCCGTTGAACATAATTGCCGTTTTGCTGTCAATTTTCTGACGACTAATCGACGTTTTCGAAAGCGATTTCCTGCGGTTCGCTGAATTGCTGCTGTTTTGATAGCCGACAATTGGCCGGTGAACGTGGAGGAAATGGAAAACGATTGAAACGTGTCGTTTTGCCGTTGGGCTCAACTCGTCTCAACGGTCATTTGACGTGACTCGTTGGTAACGTTGGTGATCGTAACTTCCCTCTCACACAGCCTCTAGTTTCAACGGGTGAAATCAGCAGTGCGCTTCAGTGGTTTAACTATAGATTTCGTGCATCATCTTTCTCGAATTTATCTTCTAGAGGAAAATTTTCAATTATTTTTGAATAATTCAAGGAATTTTGCTTAATTATCATTTGAAAAATTTCGCATTAAATTCCATAACGAAATATGGTTCGTTAATTGCATCGGAAATGTATCCAGTTCATTGGCGAACTGCATAACAATACGAAATTTGCTCGTTATTTCGCCGCCAACGAATATCGAATGAAGTATCGATGCTATGATTCTGTTAATTAGCAAGAATCGAATCCGATTTTCGAGTGATGTCTTGCTATTGCAATATCGATGTTCGATTCGTTTGAAATATGGTTAGAATGAATATAGATGTTGCCTCCGAATCTCGGCACCACCTCTCGCGGAACCGTTCATGCGTCTGGCAGAAAATTCGAAATGAGTCCCAACAGACCACCGGCAATGCTTTGCCAATCGATTCCATCGTCCTTCACGTGCATTGTCATATCCGTTTGCCATCATCAATTTCGCAATTCGACTCTCGGAAAATAGGAAAAAGAAAGAAAAATGATAACAAACCATTTACGATTCCACCAACTAATGCTGTTTGCCAATAATTCCCCATTTCGTCGTTGACAATCGACATCTCCTTGGAGATGCGATTCCCTTTTTTTGTCGCGACGCTTTTTGATGGAATTTTGCGTTCCATCACAATTTTGCGAGGGTTTTGAACGATGGATTTTGATCATCCCCGAGGAGTGATTATTTTAGACTAGTAATTTGGTAGCGTCGCACTCGATCACAAGGCAAAAAAGTGATTTTGCCTACGTGGCCACCGGAATGAGTTGCTGAAAAGAAGAAACATGTTTACAGGAAAAAGCTTTCGCGAATTCACAACACCAGCATACATCTTCCAATTCGAGCGATTGGAAACGGCAAGTCATTGGAGCCGGTGTGTTATTCCCTCGGAATACGAAATTCCATTCGGAAACGTATTGAAAGCGCACCAATTTTGAATCTTCTTTCAATCAACTCCCCGGTACGTCGCTTATGTCGGAGCCCAAAAGCAGAGTTTAGCGCTTGCTTTGAATGCCCCGAAATCATGCTCGCACATCATGAACGTGTATTAATAACACATCAATGAAATGCTAATGACGTCATTTTGTCGACGGCACGCAAAACGGACGAACTGTGAATTATTCAAAAATCAAATTTTTTCTTCTCTTCTTTTTTAAAACGCGAACGTTAAATGAACTTTTGACTCGTGAGTGGATGTGCCAGCGAGTGTAACCGAATTGAATTTCAATTTTGCTTCGATTTTGATTATAGCGTGTGCTCGAAACGCAAGCCTAGACGCCCTCAACGGGGAATCAAAGAAATTTTTTCGATGCGAATGTTCAGGGCACACACATCTCGGTTCCAAGAGAAATACTTCGCGAACACGCAATCACCGTGCTTAACCAATAGTGCAGTTTGAATAGTTGTCGTGCCAAATCTGAAATCGACATCTAAAGCAACATAGTACAAACAATTCTGTTAATCCAATGGTGTGAAGGACAAAGTGCGTGTGTGGTTGCATCGATAATCAATTCGAATCAAGAATTGGAAATCGATTATCTCTCGTATTATAGCGACAGCACCACTTCATTGGTCTTCAGTCGGTGTCAGACAGTTGGAACTTTCACAATGATTTCGCTAATATTCGTGGCGCTTTGTATCCTCGCGGTCGTGCTAGTTTGTGTCTTGTTTGAGTTGAGAAAATGGCATATGACGCGCCTCATCAAGAACTGCTACTTCATTCGCGGATTACCACTGGTGGGCATTGGCCATCGCTTTTTGAACAAGAACGTGGGCAATGTGATTTCCATGATGGGAGAAGTGATGGTGCCCGGCGTGAAAGAGCCAATTGTTACGTGGTTCGGTCCGATGTTGGTAGTTCTGGTGCACCAGCCTGAGGACTTGCATGTGGTGTTCAACGCAGATCAATGCCTCAGCAAGCCCTACATCTACCGATTGACGCAGAATGAGACTGGATTGTTCACATCAAGACGTGATGACTGGCGAATACATCGCCAAGCCCTCAACTCCGCGTTTAATTTGAAGTTGGTGAAGAGTTTCATTCCTGCTTTTAATGAAAAGTCGCAGCTGATGGTAGAGCGGATGGAGCGCGACATCAACAGACCAGTGGACATGTTTCGGGTGACTTACAAATGTTTGATCGATACCGCATTCAAGACCCTCTTCAACTTTGAAAGCTCCGCCCAAAACAGACTCGGTGACCTCTTACACGACAATTTCATCGTATTCATGACACATGTTACGAATCGTATGCTTCGTTTTTGGTTGAAATGGGACTGGGTGTTCCGATGCACTAGCAGTTATCGCGATCAGATGAAGGCCTGGCGAAGCGGCGAGGGATTCTTCACATTTCTTTACGAGGATAAAGTGCGTCAATACGTCGAAGAGTTACGCAATGGTGAGGATACACTTGGTAAAGGCGGGAAGAATAATACACTTGGCTATTTGGACAAGTGTTTGTTGATGGAACGCGAAGGAGTCTTCACTGAAGCGAATACCATGGACGAGTTGTATACCGTTCTAAGTGCCAGTCCAGACACCACCGGCACCACCATTCTTGCCGCCTTAGTTATGATGGCTGTCAACCCGGATATTCAAGAGAAGGTGGTGGCTGAGCTTCACGAGATTTTCGACTCAGCCGACAGTCCTGTCACCTACGAGGACATCACGAAAATGACCTACATGGAGATGGTGATTAAGGAGGCGATGCGCCATTTCCCAGTTGGTCCGGTTTTGATGAGGGAGTGCGACGAAGATTTACCATTCAGAGACGGAGTCTTGAAAAAGGGGACAATTATTGGCATTATTGTGCAGAAGATACACCATGATCCTGATCTCTGGGGTCCCAACGTCGACCGTTTCTACCCAGAGCACTTCCTTCCAGAGAACGTGGCCAAACGGCATCCATGCACTTATCTGGGATTCGGCGCTGGACAGAGGCTGTGCATCGGAATACGATACTCTTGGTTCTCCATGAAGGTGATGCTAGCTTATTTACTCCGGAGGTACAAATTCGAGACCGATTTGAAGTACGAGGATCTCAAAGTTGAGGTTCGAATCGTAACGAGAATTTGCAACGAAAACGTATTGCGATACAGCCCACGGGAATTTTGATGAGTTTTTTAATTGCGTTTTGAGCTGGGTATTCTTCTTAATTCAATAAATGGTAATGAACTTGAGCCGAATGGTTTTTTTTGTCAAAGAATCCACAGAGTATGCTAACTTTGACCCTGACTTCGATAATCGCTCAAGCCATAAGTCTTGTTGGACGATGAAAACATCAAAGAATTTAACGATGGTAATTATTCGACCGGATCACCTCTATTCAAGCGCTCTAAACCGAATGAATATCGCATCGAAAGTCGATTTTCGTATTAGTTGCTTAGCCGATTAACACCAATTACACGAATGAGTTTTTTCACTGCATTTAGCATTTTCAGCCAATTGAGGTTTGGCTTCTCATTCAAGGCCACGAGCGACATTAAAGTTGAGGTCGCAATAAAAACACCACCAGCGACACCTACATTTTGGCCTAATTTGGGCCATAAATTGCCTTTTGAATAATTACTGTTTTGTTACCATAAAGCAACGCATAGCCAGCAGTATGATAGTAATTGACAAACTGTGTTGAACAGTAGCTGATTTTGCATCGTCTAACCTTTGGAAGAGAGAGATTGCTCATGAACTATTTCTTACCTTAGCCATCGTCAGCTGTTAATGCTGACCAACCAATGTTAAAAATCGAGCGACGCGCTCTGCTCATCCGACACAATAATATTTCACATCTCTTTCGAGCCACGGAAAAACGCCTAAATTTCGGCAACTATCTGCAGCAGCCAACTGCAGACCGCTAACATTTGTTCGAATTCTCAAATGGTCTACCCCACTCGACGAATGCATCGACGTAAGACAACATGTACACTCGAATTTGGTCTCAGCTGAGTTCAGTCTTGTACTTGAAGGTCTTGAGGTGGCAAGAAAGCTGCCGTTGTCAGAAAATATATTAGTCTGCTTTTGATCTGCCATGATTTCGATTGCACACGCAGTGCTTTTTGTCCTCGCGTTGGGCCTGTTTTGTGTCTTGGTGGAGCTGAGAAAATGGCAAGTGACGCGTCGCATAAAGAATTGTCATCTTCTTCGCGGACTGCCACTGGTTGGTTTGGGTCATCGCTTTTTGCATAAAAACACCGATAACGTTCTAACGATGCTGGAAGAGGTGATGGTGCCTGGCGTGAAAGAGCCAACTGTTGCGAGGTTCGGCCCAGTGTTGATGGTGCTGGTGCATCAGCCTGAGGACTTGCATGTTGTTTTAAACGCTGACCAGTGCCTCAACAAGCATTACATGTACCGATTGACGCGTAACGCTTGTTTACTTCAAAACGTGACGATTGGGGATTGCATCGTCGAATTCTGAATCTCACATTTAACTTGAAGATGTTGATATGGAGATGAATACGCTGCTGGGCTAGAAAAGAGATGGACTTCGACTATTTTATTATGCACGCCATTCACCGGCTGAATCTAATTGAAGACGACCAAAACCTGTTCGACCCCTCGAATTCAAATGTAAAAAACGTCATCGCTGCTGTCCGCGGAAGCGTCGTTAAACACTGCGGTCAAATGAACAACAATCTTGATGGGGCCGTTCGCTTTGTATAATTGGAAGTGAGATAACTGGCGCTCGGTGTTCGTGCCGTCGAACTTAATTGGCGTTTTGCTTTCAATTTTCTGACAACTCATCGATGTTTTCGAAAGACTGTTGACTGAGGACAAGTATTAATTGTGCCTCGCATACATTTATCCTGAGCCAGATCTGATGTCTTCTCTCGAAACCTATTCATTTTCCAAATAGAGGTTTTATATTCTTTTCATTTATTTTATCTCATCAGACTCTGTCGTAATGACTGCAAATTCATTATTTACGTAAAATGAACCGATCAAGCCGGTAATGAATACAGGAAGGGGAGTATCATTGAAAGAAAAGAAATGAAGGACAGCAACTAAAGCAACATTGTTGCAAAAACAGTGTGAAGGACAAAACGCACTCGTCGAAGCGTCGATAACAGATTCCAATCAAGAATTGGAAACTGCTAATCTCTCGTACTATATCGACAGCACCACCTCATTGGTCTTCAGTCAGTGTCAGACATTTGTGGCTTCCACAATGATTTCGCTAACATTCGTGGCGCTTTGTATCCTCGCAGTCGTGTTACTTTGTGTCTTGGATGAGCTGAGAAAATGGCAAGTGACGCGTCTCATCAAGAACTGTCACTTCGTTCGCGGATTACCACTGGTGGGCTTAGGCCATCGCTTTTTGGGCAAGAATGTAGGCAACGTGATCTCGATTTTGGAAGAAATGCCTGTTGTGAAGGAGCCGACCGTTGCGTGGTTCGGTCCAGTGTTGATGGTGCTGGTGCGCCAGCCTGAGGACTTGCATGTGGTGTTCAACGCAGATCAGTGCCTCAGCAAGCCGTACATGTACCGATTGACGGGAATTGAGACTGGATTGTTCACATCAAGGCGTGATGACTGGCGAATACATCGCCAAGCCCTCAACTCCGCGTTTAATTTCAAGTTGTTGAAGAGCTTCATTCCTGCTTTTAATGAAAAGTCGCAGCTGATGGTCGAGCGGATGGAGCGCGACATCAACAGACCAGTGGACATGTTTCGGGTGACCTACAAATGTCTGCTTGACATATCATTCAAGACCCTCTTCAACTTTGATAGCTCCGCTCAAAACAGACTTGGTGACTTCTTTCACGACAACTTTATCGATTACATGACACACGTGACGAATCGTCTGATGCGTTTTTGGTTGAAATGGGACTGGGTGTTCCGATGTACTAGCAGCTATCGCGATCAAATGAAGGTCTGGCGAGGCAGCGAGGGATTCTTCAAATTTCTTTACGAGGATAAAATGCGTCAATACGACTATGAATTGCGCAATGGCGAAGATACACTTGGCAAAGGCGGGAAGAACAACACACTTGGCTGGTTGGACAAGTGCTTGTTGAAGGAACGCGAGGGAGTGTTCACTGAAGCGAATACCATGGACGAGTTGTACACCATTCTGGCTGCCGGTCCAGACACCACCGGCACCACTATGCTTGCAATTTTACTGATGCTGGCTGTCAACCAGGATGTTCAAGAGAAGGTGGTGGCTGAGCTTCACGAGATTTTCGACTCAGCCGACAGTCCTGTCACCTACGAGGACATCACGAAAATGACCTACATGGAGATGGTGATTAAGGAGGCGATGCGCCATTTCCCAGTTGGTCCGGTTTTGATGAGGGAGTGCGACGAAGATTTACCATTCAGAGACGGAGTCTTGAAAAAGGGGACAATTATTGGCATTATTGTGCAGAAGATACACCATGATCCTGATCTCTGGGGTCCCAACGTCGACCGTTTCTACCCGGAGCACTTCCTTTCAGAGAACGTGGCCAAACGGCATCCATGCTCATATTTGGGTTTCGGTGCTGGACGGAGGCTGTGCATCGGCATTCGATATTCTTGGTTTTCCATGAAGATTATGCTAGCCTATTTGCTCCGCAAGTACAAATTTGAGACCGATCTGAAGTACGAGGACATTACAGTTGAGGTGCGAATCGCCACGAGAATCAGCAACGAAAATGCATTGCGATACAGTCCACGAAAATTCTGATGAAATTCCCATCATATCTTGAATGAGATTCTATTTTTTTCAAATTGAATGAAGGGTAATTGTGAAATATTCCGAATTCCTGTAAGAAAATTTATTTTATTAAATAAGAGAGACCTAAGAAATGTGTCAGCAATTGACAGACTGTGTTCAACAGCAGCGTTCCGTTCATCGCCCATCCCTTGGAAGAGAGAGATTGCTCACTTACAATTTCTCACTGAACGACATGCTCACTTCTATCGAAAGTACAATATTCCAAGTCTATTTCGTGTCACGAAACAAACGCCTCAATTTCGGCAACTATCTGCAGCAGCAGGTCGTTGACATTAGTTCGAATTCTCAAATGGTCTACCCCACTCGACGAAATGCATCGACGTAAGACAACATGTACACTCGAATTTGGTCTCAGCTGAGATCAGTCTTGTACTTGAAGGTCTTGAGGTGGCAAGAAAGCTGCCGTTGTCAGAAAATATTAGTCTGCTTTTGATCTGCCATGATTTCGATTGCACACGCAGTGCTTTTTGTCCTCGCGTTGGGCCTGTTTTGTGTCTTGGTGGAGCTGAGAAAATGGCAAGTGACGCGTCGCATAAAGAATTGTCATCTTCTTCGCGGACTGCCACTGGTTGGTTTGGGTCATCGCTTTTTGCATAAAAACACCGATAACGTTCTAACGATGCTGGAAGAGGTGATGGTGCCTGGCGTGAAAGAGCCAACTGTTGCGTGGTTCGGCCCAGTGTTGATGGTGCTGGTGCATCAGCCTGAGGACTTGCATGTTGTGTTAAACGCAGATCAGTGCCTCAGCAAGCCTTATATGTACCGACTAACGCGCAACGAAACCGGCTTGTTTACTTCGAAACGTAACGATTGGAGATTGCATCGTCGAACGCTGAATCCTACATTTAACTTGAAGATGCTGATGAGTTTCATTCCGACTTTCAATGAGAAGGCTCGAACGATGGTCGACCGAATGCAATCAGACATCAGCAAGCCGGTCGACATGTATCGGGTAACCTTCAAATGTTTACTAGACATGGAGATGAATACGCTGCTGGGCTGGGAGAGTGACTCCCAGAATCGATTCGGTGACATGCTCTACGAGAACTTCGAGGATTTTATGAAGCACGTCACGAACCGGCTGATGCGATTCTGGCTGAAATGGGATTGGGTTTATCGTTTCACTGATTGCTGGCGGGATGAGATGAAGTGCTATGAAAGTGGTGACGGTGTGTTCAAGTATATTCGAGACGAAAAAGAGCGAGAATTTGCCCAGAAGGGAAACATCGTATTGGATGAGTATCGTCAGCAAAACATGCTTCCGTGGCTAGAAAAATGTCTGCTGATGCAACAAGAGGGCAAGTTTTCTAACGCGAACGTTATGGATGAGATCTATACGGCATTTGGAGCTGGGCCAGATACAGCAGGAAGTAGCCTGATGAGCACATTGCTTATGATAGCCATCCATCAAGACATCCAGGAGAAGGTTGTCGCCGAATTGGGGGAAATCTTCGATACCCACGACACTCCTGTCACCTACGATGACATCGTCAGAATGTCCTACATGGAAATGGTTATCAAAGAGGCAATGCGACATTTCCCCGTCGGCCCATTTATGATGCGGGAATGCGATGAGGATCTTCCATTCAGAGGAGGCATTTTACCAAAGGGGACTAACATCGGCATCGTTACGCTAAAAGTGCATCGCGATCCAGACATTTGGGGTCCCAACGTCGACCGTTTCTACCCGGAGCACTTCCTGCCAGAGAACGTGGCCAAACGGCATCCATGCAGTTATTTAGCATTCAGTGCCGGAAAGCGGAATTGCATCGCCATCAGATATGCTTGGTTTGCCATGAAGATAATGCTAGCTCATTTGCTGCGACGATACAAATTCACGACAGATTTGACGTACGAGCAGATTCAAATCAAGATGCATTTAGTTTTAAGAATCGGCAATGAAAATGCCTTAAGTTACGTCCCACGTTGATTTTACCCGCTGTTGCTATGTATTTGCCATCGATATAAAACAAATATTCAATCAAAGTGCACTGTGTTTTCTTCCGACCACCCACTTTTTTTCTTCAGGCATGAGCATAAAGTCTTCAAGAGATTGTCATGATCACTAACAACCACACAGTCGATGAAAGATCGGTGAATGATCTCTTAAGCTAATCTCAGATAGTTTATGAGCTCTCGAGGCCATTGCAACCATAAAACAAACCGCATGCAACCTGGTCCAAATGATGTTTGAGGTTGAGGCTGAAGGGCCACAGTTGCAGCTAAATTATTTCGCTAATGCATAACGTTACATGCCGTCATTTAAAAGATTTGAAATATCCGTGACAATGTAAGTAAAAAAGCCGTAATTAGTTTTCGATCACTTGTAGTTGTAGCCCATTATCTTCCAACCGCTAATTAAATTGAATGGTTTAATGATTCGGATGCAATAAACCCAGTCGACGTGATTTCAAAACACCTTCTATTCACGTTTTACGCGGTAGGATTCCTCAGCATTAACTCCAAATCTCAATCTCAATATGCAATAGCTTCTGTGAGTTGGAACGCAAAGTGGTCTCGCCAATCGCCTGTGAAAACAGTGTTTGTCAGTTGATGTTGGTCGTTCTAAAGCTCTGCAATGCTTTCAATTGCATTCGTGGTACTCTTTCTCGTGGTGTTTGGACTGTTGGTCGCGTTGGTGGAGTTACGAAAATGGCAAGTGACGCGTCGCATCAAGAACTGTCACATCCTTCGTGGATTGCCGCTACTGGGAATCGCCCATCGATTGATGGACAAAAATACGGACAACGTGCTGTCGATGATGGACGAATTAATCGAGCCAGGCTTGAAGAAGCCGATCATAGCTTGGATTGGGCCGGTGTTGCTAGCAATCGTACACCAACCTGAAGATCTTCAAGTGTTGTTCAATTCCGATCAATGCCTGAGCAAGCCTTACATGTACCGATTGACCAACAATCAAACGGGTGTGTTTTCATCGAAACGCGACGACTGGCGATTGCATCGTCGGGTGCTCAATTCAACGTTCAACCTTAAAGTGCTGATGGGTTTCATTCCGGCGGTCAATGAAAAAGTTCGGGCGATGGTTGATCGAATGGAACGAGATATCGGCATGCCGGTGGATATGCATCGGGTGCATTTCAAATGTCTGCTGGACATTGTAATGAATACGATGATCGGATGGGAGTGCGAATTTCAAAACCGTCTTGGTGACATGTTCTGGGATAGTTTCATCCAATTCATGGGTCACGTGACAAACCGCAGCTTGCGTTTCTGGTTGAAATGGGATTGGGTGTATCGTTTAACTGCCGGCTATCGCGAAGAGATGAAGTGTGTAAATAAATTGGATGGTATTTTTAGAGTCATTCATGAAGACAAGACAGACGAGTTTGCGAAAAAGTTGCTTGGTGAAGAGGATTCGCGCGAGATAAACCAACTCGCCTGGTTGGACAAATGTTTGCTGATGGAGCAGAAGGGCATTTTCACTAAGACGGAAGTTCAGGACGAGATCTACACGGCATTCGGTGCCGCAACGGACAGTGGTGCAACATCCCTCTATGGCGCTCTCCTTCTGCTCGCAATCCATCAAGACATCCAAGAGAAAGTGGTTGAGGAGCTGAGAGAAATTTTTGAAACAGTGGACAGTCCCGTCACCTACGATGACATGACAAAAATGACGTACACGGAAATGGTGCTCAAAGAGGCTATGCGCCATTTCCCGATCGGTCCGTTCATTTTGAGAGAATGCGACGAGGATGTCCCCTTTCGTGAAGGCGTCCTACCAAAAGGGACCTTCATTGGCATCGTTGCACTTCACGTTCATCGCGATCCAGACATTTGGGGTCCCAACGTTGATCGCTTCTATCCGGAGCACTTCCTGCCCGAGAATGTGGCCCAGCGGCATCCATACAGCTATTTGGCGTTCAGTGCTGGCATCCGGAACTGCATCGGCACCCGATTCGCCTGGATCGCCATGAAAACCATGTTAGCTTATCTACTGAGGCGCTACAAGTTTGAAACTGACTTGAAGATGGAGGATATTCAAATCAAGATTCATGTGATGCTGAAAATTGACAGTGGAAACGCCCTCCGATTCGTTCCACGCCAGTTCTAAATAAGATTTAAAATTTGTAATTTGCTGAAAATTTGCTCAGAGTTGATATGATATGTTTTCAAATATGAATAAATGCAATCCTAAATGTGATTTGAAGGTTATTCTCTGTTTTATTTCTGCACATAGCACTTGTTATTCTGACCGGGAACTCGGCTCACTTGAACCAGCGAGAGCAACTCTGACCGCTGACCAATATTAATCACTCACCGCGACTGCGTACCGTCGACAAATTGGTATAATTTTCGATGGCAATGCAACGAGATTGAGATCGAAAGCGCACATAATTGCTTGAGCGACGTGATGCGATCCACTCGCAACTTCATTGGTTGCCAGAAACTAGGTCGGAACCGGACCAATTCATGCCAGAGCAACGGTTAATTGACATGTTCAGATTTGCTTGGAATGCAAAATTGATATGTTCGGCGATTTGATGCTCAACAAAAACCATATTCAACACTAATTGTCAGTCATAATTTTGCGTTGAGGTCAGCGCAACCTGCCACCGGACGGTTCTCACTGTTCTTAATGTTGAAAATGTAGACGTTTCAGTATTACGCATGATCAAAAGACATCAATCATCAATCACTGTTTGATCAGTCGCAATTTAGCAAAAACTCACTTTCTTGTCGCGAAAGTTGGATCGTCAATTGTCTTTAGTTTGTTTTGTGTAAGGGCCTCGACCACCGTTCCATGCAATTTCAGGCACCTTCAATATATTAGAAAAGACCGTTACTAATCACGCCGCGATGTCAGACACGTGCTGCAAATTAGCATAAGAGGTGTTTCAGATGGCCTCTCAAGCCAATAATTACTGATCGATTATAACAAATTGTGTCAGAGCTGGTTGAAGTCAGAGGCAATTGTCCGCGTTGATGGTTACACAGAGAGCCATTCGATGAATCGATTCGATTGTTGGGAGGTCTCTTTACATTGCTGTCTAATTACCGCTGTCATTTCAGTGAGCAAAGAATACAAAAAATGTCAGAGCGTTTGACATTCATATTCACCAGCGACTTACACTCCGTTGGTCAGTCAGTGACGGGCAGTCAGTGTCAATCTGTCGCGAATTTCGAAATGATTTCGATTACAGTGGTGACGCTTTGCATCACAGTGTTTGCTTTGTTGTGCATTTTATCGGAGTTGAAAAAATGGCATGCGTTGCGTTACATCAAGAACTGTCACATTATCCGTGGTCTACCTCTGGTCGGAATCGGCCATCGTTTCTTAAACATGAAAACGGACGATGCTCTTTCGATGATGAGCGAGTTTTTTGTGGCGGGCGTGAAAGAGCCAATAATCACGTGGTTTGGTCCCACACTAGTTGCCATCGTCTATCAGCCCGAGGATCTGCAAGTGGTGCTTAACGCGGAGCAGGCCATCAGCAAACCATACATGTACAGATTTTTCTTAAACGAAACTGGTCTGTTCACGTCACGACGGGATGATTGGCGATTGCATCGTAGGGCACTCAATCCAACGTTCAACTTGAAATTGCTGATCAGTTTCATCCCTAAGATGAATGAGAAGGCACGATTGATGGCCGACCTGATGAGGAAAGACGTTGGAAAACCGTTGGATATGTATCGAGTTATTTACAAATGTCTTTTGGACATTGGCATCAACACCCTGTTCGGTTGGGAGAGTGACTTTCAAAATGGCACCGGCGATTTTCTGCACGACCAATTCACAGATTTCATGGAATACGTCACAATCAGATGCAAGCGCTTTTGGCTAAAATGGAACTGGGTTTTTCGTCTGAGTGCCATTTATCGCAAACAATCAGAGTGCTTTCAAAGCTCAGACGGAATTTTCAATTTTATTCACACCGACAGACAGCGCGTTCACGCCGAACGATTGCTTAAGGGGCAAGATGTGCTCGAAGAAGGTCGACAGAATAATATGCTTGCATATCTTGACAAATGTCTTTTAATGCAACGTGAAGGTATTTTCTCCAAACAGAATGTCATGGACGAGATATACACAATTTTCGGTGCAGCGACCGATACCAGTGGAACTACTCTGCTAAGCATTTTAACGTTATTGGCCATCAACCAGGATGTTCAGGAGAAAGTAGCCGGTGAGCTGAGAGAAATTTTCGACTCAACGGACAGTCCCGTCACCTACGAGGATATAGGGAAGATGACGTACACAGAGATGGTAATCAAAGAGGTCATGCGCCATTTCCCCGTTGGAGCGTTGTCAGTGCGAGAATGCGATGAAGATCTTCCGTTCAGAGGCGGAGTGTTGCCGAAGGGTTCTTTTATCGGCATCGCAACCATAAAAGTGCATCGTGACCGAGACATTTGGGGTCCCAACGTTGACCGTTTCTACCCGGAACACTTCCTGCCGGAGAACGTAGCCCAGCGGCATCCATACAGTTACTTGCCTTTCAGTGCTGGACCGCGGAACTGCATCGGTATTCGATACGCTTGGATCTCCATGAAAATCATCCTGGCCTATTTGCTGCGTCGATACAAGTTCGAGACCGATTTAAAATACGAGGAAATTATGCTTGATGTTCGTCTCATCACAAAAATCTCCAACGTAAACGCCTTGCGGTATACTTCACGGGTGTTTTAGTATTTTCACAGTTTTCTTAGTTTTTCAAATGTTTTGTATCGAATTATCGATTTGAATAAATCAATCGAAAAAATAACCTGTATTTCTCTGTTGTGTCTCACTTTTTCCCTCTTCCGGACAGTATTCATTCCATCTACAGCGGACGCTGCAAGTTCAATGCTGCAGATGCAGACATTCATCGCTTCACAGTGGACTCTCATGGCATGAATTCGTACCACTCTCGACTTCACCAATGACCGAGTGTGAACCAGTCGATTGAGCTCAAACACGATTGAAAGCGAATGCAAGTGCCGTTGCGTGGTCGGTGCACCGCTATTACCAGACGCAAAAACTCATTAGGTAGTCGCGTCGAGCCAGCTTGCGATTGCGTAATCGATTGCCGCCGATTATGTCAGAACCGGTTGATTTCTTGAGTTGTGGATTGCAATTGGCGTGCAGCGGCAATTCGATTTGTCGTCAACGATTCATAATGCGCAGAATTATTTGCAGTGCACTCGGCAACGGCTATTGGTGGTAACATTATTTCTTATTCGTGTTAAGGTCGTCTGCTTTGCTAGCGGAGAGCAGGGTGAGTTGAACACACGACTGTTGGATGTTGTCTGATTGACAAATTCGCACGAAGGATTTCTCTAAGGCCGATGCAAGAAACGAAGCTTCGAAGAAAATGTCACCTCTCCCCTCAAATCGACTGCTGGAGCAATTAAAATTCAATAGAACGCCTCTCGACCGTGCCAAACTCGTTTGCATTCAAAACTACCTGTTAATTGCTATTCTGAATGGGCTCAGCATTGCTTCAGCAGCACCGATGCATTGATCGTCAGTCAGTGTCTATCGGTCGCAATCTCCGCAATGATTTCGATTGCATTTGTAGCGCTTGTTACCGCCGCGCTCGGGTTGTTGGGCGTTTTAGTCGAATGGCGCAAGTGGCAAAAGATGCGCCGCATCAAAAACTGTTACATCCGGTATGGATTGCCGTTGCTGGGACTCGGTCACAGGTTCGTGTACAGAGACGCGGAAAACGTTTTATCGATGTTAGACGAAATAGTGGTGCCTGGCGTGAAAGAGCCGACTGTCGCGTGGTTTGGTCATGTTTTGGTGGCCATTGTGCATCAGCCTGAGGATATGCAGGTTGTGTATAATGCCGAGCAAGCACTCAGTAAGCCGTACATGTACAGGTTTTTGAAAAACGAAACCGGTTTGTTTACATCACGACGAGAAGACTGGAAGATTCACCGCCGTGCACTCAATCCCACATTCAACTTGAAGCTGCTGCAGAGCTTCATTCCGCAGTTCAATGAGAAAGCAATATCCATGGTCGATCGAATGGAACGGGATACCGGTAAGCAAGTGGATATGTACCGCGTGGTGTTCAAGTGTCTGCTGGATATGGCGGTAAACACTCTCTTTAGTTGGGAGTGCGACTTTCAAAATCGAACCGGTGACCTGTTTCACGATAACTTTGTCGAATTCATGGGTCATGTGACAAACAGAGCCATGCGCTTTTGGCTGCAATGGGATTGGGTGTACAGTCTAACCGCCGGCTATCGGAAACAAGAGAAATGCTATCAAAGCGCTGTTGGCATCTTCAAATACATACAATTCGACAAGCAGCGAGAACATGAGCAATTATTGCGAAATGGAAAGGATGTGATAGAACAAGCTCGTCAGGAGAATATGTTACCTTGGCTAGACAAATGCTTGTTGATGCAGCATGAAGGCAAATTTAACGCGTCGAACGTTTTGGATGAAATGTACACAGTTTTCGGAGCAGCCACAGACACCGGAGCTACCAGTTTGATGGCCACCCTGCTTGTGCTTGCCATCCATCAAGACATCCAGGAGAAAGTGGTCACTGAATTGAGAGAAATCTTCGACTCAGCTGACAGTCCCGTCACTTACGAGGACGTAGGCAAAATGACGTACACAGAGATGGTAATCAAAGAGGCTATGCGACATTTCCCCGTTGGTCCCTTCGTCATGAGAATCTGCGATGAGGACTTACCATTCAGAGGTGGTGTCCTTCCGAAAGGCACTCAAATTGGCATCGCCACGTTGAAATTACATCGCGAACGAGACATTTGGGGCCCCAACGTTGACCGTTTCTACCCGGAACACTTCCTGCCGGAGAACGTAGCCCAGCGACATCCATACAGTTACTTGCCTTTCAGTGCTGGACCGCGGAACTGCATCGGCATTCGATACGCTTGGATCTCCATGAAGATCATGCTGGCCTTTTTGCTGCGTCGATACAAGTTCGAGACCGATTTGAAGTTTGAGGAGATTGAAATAAAGATGCACATAGTGCTAAAGATCGCTAATGAGAATGCTATACGATTCGTTCCTAGGCAGTTTTGATAGTAAATTGGGGTAAATTCAGGGGTGAACGCAACACGTTTTGTGTTCTTTTTTATTTTTTCCGAAAAGCAAATATTTGCAATTTCACTTGAAATGTGATTAAAATTAACCGATAAGCGGCTCAATGTTTTTCCATTGTACGGTTTGCCTTTTCCACGAATCCAATAATCATTCGCAGAATATCCGCACTCAAAGCGGAATGATTTCATTAAAATTAAAAAAAAAAATTGTTTTTTCCCTCATAATTTCTGTTTCTGAAGCCACGGCCAAATAATAAATAATCCCACAAAACGCAGGGTTGTTTTTTTGAAAAGAGAAGAGAAAAGAGCTTTTCTATTTCGAGATGAGTGTACAGCATTCTGTTAAGCGGCTTGCTTTGACGTGTATAGCAACGTTAATCTCTTCCAGGTTGGGAGCCTCTCTTGAGAGTGTAATTGACCCATTTCAATTCCAGTGTTCATTGCATGCGCTTTTAACATGAAAAGTCGTAAATATCATGAAAACGCAACAGAAGCCATCCAGATTCCGCTTGGGATTCGTTTCATCCAGGCTGTGGTCGTGCAAAGGAACGCAGTGGACAATCGAACGAGGATGCGATGTTCCGGCAATATTTGGTCTGCTCGGTCGACCGCCCAACGAATGCACATTCGCCACACGAACCCCATCGTTGTTTGCCAGACATTTGATAGCTTTGCATAATTCATGGTTGCGGTGTGCGGTTGTGTGACCGCATGATAAATGCATATTGCCGAGCAACCAAACTCGTCCCACACAAAGTCATTTCGATGTGAGCTCATGTGCATGAAATCCGAATTCGCAGAAATGTTATTTTAGTTGAGCATTCCGATTCGTTATTTATGTGATGCATTTTTCGATTTCTTCATCACAAACCATCCTACTCTGCGAAAGTTTTGAGCTCGATGGGCGTTCCGGTTGAGCGAATCCACATTGAACAATATTTTGCAATGAAAAATTAACTTTCGCCAGAATGTTTTTCGAAAGAGAAATGGATGCCTTTTCCATTTTTCACGAGACCATTGTTCGACGGAAGCTCGGTGAATTGAAGGTGATACGCTCCAAGAGCAAATTGGCAGCGAGACCATGAGCATGGAGTCGTCTCGAAGTTGAATGATATGACGCCAAATGACCAATAAAAACCATAAATCCCGTTACTTTCACATCCTCAATCAACCTTGCAGCCGCTCCATTTCCCATTCAAAAATATTAATTTTCTTCCTGACTGCCAATCAATTCAATAATCGCATTTCGGACAGACGTTGTTGTTGTTGTCGTCTATGTAGCCTTTATTGCCATTTCCGCATTTCAATTTCGTTGATTGAAACACCGAATTTCGATGGCGAAATGCTGAACAGGAAATTTTCATAGGAAAAATATAAAAAAAAACTTTTCCAACGACGACATTCAGCCACGTCGGCTCATCTGGTCCCGTTGAAAGGGCCAGCCTATCAATTCGGATCCAATTCGTAATGTTTATTTTATCAATTGAGGCGGAAGCAAAATCAACAGAAAAATATTCGAAACGAGTGAATTCGCTAAGTGAAAACAACAAATGATAATTGAAAAGAAAAACAAACAATTCAAAGACTGATGACGACAATGGTGAATGACGAACATCGAACAATTGCTGAATGTCGTCCTCCTTCAAAATTATTGGTTCGCTTGCAGAATTGGCAGTTTGCTATTTTCAGGCTATTCATTCGGTCGCAGCCATTGACGACTCAAATTTGACCCTCTTCCAAAACTTACCTTTTTCCCGGGGCTTACGACTGACGGAGATTGATGCGAGACCAGACGGATTACCCGGATAGATCTTTCCATAGAGCTCTCTATTAGCGTCCTTTCCGAGCAGCCTCGAAAGCCGCTGAATCGAAATACTTTGAAAGTTATTTACATTAATTACTGCCTTTATTTTGCTCTTAACGCTAATCCA
>JANSTV010072371.1:0-10539 GCA_027564135.1 Lestremia cinerea | reverse complement strand
CGTTTCGATGGAACGTCGAATGCAATCGCAAGTAAATGCGGATTGAGGCCGATTCGACTTTGACTGAATCAATCCGAGAAAAACTGTTAGACAACCACCCGAGCACGCGGGTTTCCCTCGTGAGCCAGACTGCTAGACCACAACTCAGCACGTAATCGCGAGTTGAGAAAAAACAAATTCGTCCCAAAAAAAAAAGCGTCCCCCCCTTCAATTGGTTGAGTCTTCGGCATTGATTTGTTCCGCTCGATGATCCACAAATCTGAATTCCGTTTCAAAACCGATGCGTGCATGCGCGCCAAATGTTTCCAAGCTGATGCGCGCGGTCTGATTAATTTCTCACAACGCATTTCCAGTTGTTCGTGGAATCCCGCGGCCGAATCACTCCCGCCGCAATAACCGCAACCGCAATAAATACTTTGACAGACTTACCTTCAAAATGGAACCCATTTCCGAGACGTAGATCCGTTCGGTTTCCAGCAATTCCGCCAGCACATGACCCCGTTTCAGTTTCCTCGATTCGGCGTCCTGAAACGAACCACTTGCATCACAACTCGTCCGTATCGAGTCCACGCGGGACAAGTCACTTACACTTTGGCTCTGGGTGTGTTGCGACGAGTTGTCACTGTCCGGACTCGAAATGGTGTCGCTGTTGAGCGAGATGCCCGAATCCATCGGACCCTCCATAGACTGCGGTCGTGAATTCAAACCGTCCACCTGAGAATGAAACGTGCCATTAAGTCAATTGAATTGTGTGTGTGAAAGTCAGCGAGGGTGCTCTTGAGAAATCGACCATTTGCATACAATCCGGCCGGAATGATAACCGGCAATTATCGAGAAATGAAATGAAATCACAAGCAACTTGCACTGCACCGGGTCCACCCAATGCCACTTTGGAGGAAAATTGTCTGTGCGAAACTGTTTCATCGCGATAATTGGTGAGATGATCTGCTGCGCTTCCGTGATCAATAGCGAACATTGTTTGCGATCAATCACAAATCAATGCATCGCGTACCAGCTAACCAAGCGAAACAGCCAGCACAGGCGGCCCAACAACAACAAGAGAAATCAAAAACAAGAAGAAAGTCATTCGTATGGAATAGCCGCAGCCGCAGTCTGGTCGTTGAAAAATCAAGCAGCACAGCAAAGCCACCATGCGTAATTCATTAACGCATTCTATTTTGACGAATTGCAAACGAGTTGCATTGTAATTGCTCACCGCGGCGGTGTGGTGGCGGCGGCCACTAAGAAAGTTTCGTTTGTGCAAGCAATTTTGCAATACCTGTTTCAGATCGTCCACATCGACACCAGCGTCGTCCTCATCATCGTCGTCTTCGTCGTCATTGAAGCAATCATAGTCATCATCTGGTTCATCGCAGAAACACGGTTGGTTCATTGCCGTGCCATCTGGATCGCCCTTGCAATTGCAACACGGATGCTCATCGTAGTAATAGCAATCGTTCCAGAAAATGGCACCGTCACATCCCAACCGTGTGGGGAACAAGCTCTGAAGCTTTGGCGGACTCGCCACCTCCGTCTGCTGTGTCGACATTGTTTTCTCGCTGGCCGGTGTATCGTAGAAATCCGATTGTTCCGATTCCGAATCGGGCATTGGATTTTTGATGAAAATTTTCACGCGATTTCCGTCCATTTTGGTGTCGACTGGCGAAATGTGACGATTCATTTTGTGCGTTTCGGCCGTTGTCGACTTGAAATCCAGCTTTTCCACGCTTTTGCATTTCATTGAGTTGTTTAAATTTTGATTGTTTGGAACGAATTTAATTGGAATGCTTGTTTGTTGGCAGCCATCGACGAGGTTCGTCGTCGATTGGCAATTTTTCAAGAAATTAAAGTTGTTTTGAGCCAGCGGCAAGTCATCATCGTCAAAGTCTTTTGTTTTCAAATACAATTTCGACTTGTTGCTGACGGTGCTGATGCGCGTGATGCTGATGTTGTTTATGGCTTTTTCAATGGCCGCCTCGTCTTCGAACCATTTGGATGATGCAGCGACAGGCTGAGAGGTGACTCTGACCGAAACGGGACCCTCGACGGGTTTCTTTGGCTCGTTCGACACCTCGAACATCATCTTGATTTTCTGCGAGATGGCCTTGTTTTGTGCATTCGGCACCGAGTAGATCTCCTCCATGGACTGTCGCTTCACCTTCACCTTCTCCACTTTGGTCGCGTCGCACAAGCAGCGATTGTCAAAGTCGTCAATCAATTTCTTGACTTTTTTCAGCGAGCCAGCTGTCGCATCGATATTCCCCGGCGGCGGCACAATGCTCTCGCTCGAAACGCTGCGCCATTTGTTTCGATCCGCAACGGTCGTCACCTTGGAAACATCAACCAGTGACGAGTCCCGTGACAAATTCCTCGCGAATGGCACTTTCTTCCAAACATTTCGCGTCACTTCCGCCGACTGGCGATTATTCACCAGTTTTCTCGGGTTCTTCCGAAAGTGCCAGCTATTCGATGGTTTCTCAATCATCGAATCATCACCATGGCCCGAATCACTTTCGTCACTTCGATGAAAATCTCCGGCTCTTGCGTATTTATTGTCGACATGGCGTTCATAGCTTTTGCTATCGAAATAAAATTGAATATTCGTATCGGCGTTTCGTTTCTTTTTGCCATCGAAAATCGAGTATTTTCGCTTCGTTTTGAAGAGATCGTTCTCGCGTTCGTTGCCCATCGGAGACTTGTAAACGGTATATTTCAGTGGATGCGGTTGCCGATGCGATTGATGATGCGGCACATTTTCCGCGTAGTTTTCGGGCGGCAAGAGGTCATTTCTCTTGACGCCTGAACTAGCACCGTCGAACGTTCGACCGTTGGTTCGTTGACGTTCACGTCGTTTTCGCACTTCGACGGCTGGCTTGTCGCCGCCACGAACCTTATTCACATAGTTGATTTTCAGCAATTCCATTCTTGGAATGTTTCGATCCACATATTCGGCATCGGCAATGTCCGATAGATTGTCCGAGCCCCTGGACGAGACACCCGACAACGTCGATTCGCCCGATGAGAAACACAGTCCATTTTTGTACCTCAAAAAATAACCACTTTGCGTGTGCATCATTTCACTTGTCTCGTTTCACTTTGTCAAACGCACATGTTGATCGTTCTCAGACACTTTTCCCACTGGCCTTCACCACTTTGACCATTTCCTCGTTTCGCGGCAATTGAAAATTTCTTTTTCCTTCTTGTTGGACGGGTGATATTTGCAACTGCATCAACGCAAACACATTCACATTTTCACTGCCATTAAAATCGCTCACAAATCATTTTCGCAACCAAATTAATCCAATCAGCCCATCAGCAAATGTATAACAAGACGATCCGGTTTCTGTTTGCGGACGCACTTTTACGCTAGCTCGTTTATGGACGGTGATGATGACTTGATCATGAATGATTTCCTGCTCGCGACATCGTCACTTGGGCGAATGACAAACGTTGATCGCGGATCGTTGATCACTGATCGCTGGCTCGTCAGCGCTATTCACGGTGAAATTTCTTGCTGTTGGAACGGTCACCGGTGTGTTGCAACCCACAGCCGAATTGGCCCAACAATTAAACTGATGCAACGTCTGGCTAATCCGAATTTAATGAATGAGTTTTGGCGTCGTCGGCAAATTTCTTTCCCGAAAAAAAAACACAAAAAAAACACAAAAAAAAAACAAAACAAACAAACACCGAGGAAACACCGAAAAAACAAACAAACAAACAAACACCAACACGGCACTGCGAGCAGAGCAAATCTTTAATTTCAATTTACAATCACTTTTCGCTCAGTCCAAAACAATCGCATTGACGGGCGAAAAAGTCTTCTTGCTTTCAACCAATCATTTCTAATTTCAGTAATTAATTGTTAGATAAAGCTCGATGTGCGCCACCACCGTCGTCATCCAACCTTATTGTTTTCCACTTTTCACTTAATTTCCTGTGAATTTTTCGGTCTTTCTTCGCGATTGCGAGCCGATCGTCGCCATCGAATGCAGTAGGCAGGCACCAGCGCACCAATTAACAGTGCAAAAACAAGAAGAAGAGGCAGCCAACAAATGAAAGAAAAAATCACATTGGCGGGTGCGGACTCTTTGTTAGTTTTCACATATTTTGTAAACAATCTCACTGGTTGCTTCGCAATTGCACGGCGAAACGAAACGGAATGTATACACAATCACTGGATTAGAATTCGATTCGAACGAGTGTTTGATCGCGATCACACAACCGTTTCGAATTGCGATTGGATTTTGCGCACAAGCAAACGATTCAACTACGCGTGGAACGGACCGTCTTAACGCTTTGACTTCACTTCGCTCACTGATCGGTGGCTCGGCGTTTGCTCAGGCGTACGGCTCCGTGTGGCCAACGGAGAGTGCTGCTTCTTGCTTCTCGTACACCATCTCTCCAGTCGTGTTGTTGTTGTTGTTGCGTCGTTAACGCGCTGCCATTCAGTGCGTCGTCGCAGTGAGTCGCACCGCGGCTGCTTTTCGGTGGATTCGTTTTTTCACGCGCAAATTGTGATTTATGATCACATTTCATGTTTTCCCAAGCGCTTCTGCCATTTCACATCTCGATGAAGATGTTTCCATTTCATTAAAAGAAACGCAAGAGGCTGAGACGACGCACGCAAAAAGAAAGAAATGGCAGAAAATGAAGCAAAAAAAACCCCCCGAAAAAAACGAGATGAAATTCGTCATTTTCAAGCAAAAATTCACCGTTAATTAAAATCAAATCAGTCTCTCTGACCTGGTCATCCAGTGACTTGTCTCGATTCCATTCTCGTTTAATTGAATTTTCGTGGGCATATTCGACGCCAAATTGGGTTTTACGTTTCGGATGCGGCACCGGCAAGTGCGCCGTGCGCTGACCAAGTTTTGATGTTTTAATAAGTTTCCATTGTTTCGTTTATGGAGCATCGGTCAAACCCAAACAAGATGACGAAGTGGCCTCGGACGCGAAATTCACTGAAGAAATCGATCGTTGCGATTAGCACATGACAGAGCGAGCAAGAAAACGAGAGGGAGAGATAGAGAGCGTACGCGACAGAGCGAAAAGATCGTCAACGGCTGATACTGGCGAAATGGAAAATTGTGCATTGTCCGAGATTCGTCATGTTTGCGCACTTGTTTGTTGGCCGATTCGTTGCGATGCGGTAATTGCTCGTTTCGGTGAATTCGTCGAGCGAAAGAAAGAAAGAAAGAAAAGTAAAAAGTGTCGAAATCGAGAATCGCAAGAAAACTAGATCGATCCCATCGGAGCCATCGGATTTTGGGCGATGCGTGACATTTTTTTGGTCATTTCTTTCGGTGAAGACTGATCTATCGGATGATTCGTCGATCAAAACGATGATTCGCGACCTCGTCGGGTGCACTCAATAACCAGTCGATTGGAGGCGCATAGAGTTTCATCTCGGAATACTACTTCGCTCAAACTGTGGGAAAACTCATTGCGGTGAAATTGAATGGCAAAACAAGCAAAATGGAATGATATTCGACTGAAGACAATCCGCCCAATAGCTTCGAGCAATGATAAATCGCTGCTGCGATCCATCAGCAATATCTTCATTACGAACAAAACACACGCAGCTTTTTTGACGTAATTTATTTCGATTTTATTGCCGTTTTCCACCAACGTCCCGACCAATTCACACGTTTTTCGATGAAATGAAAATCATTTCATTGTCTTTGATTCTCATCGTTTGTTTTGCGATGGTTGGCAAATTTGACATGAAATCCATCGACATCAGCATCGACATCGTAAAATCTGAGAATTGCCATCGTTGCAAATTTGCTGGGCGCAACGATTCGCTGCGATCGACAGAAAGCCGTTTCACTCAAAATGACTTATTTCTTCGATTCCTCCGCCAGTGTCCCACACGGAACTCAGCTGCAGCCCCGTTAACCGCCTCTCGCCATCTACCTCGTCAATCACCGACCGATCGTTAATGTTCCGCAATTCTTTGAATTCGAATTCGATCAACTCCTTTTCCTCTTGCGTGAAACTGCCAAGAAAAATTATCGGCAACCGCATTGGCGACCTTGCAGTTCAGCAATTTCTTTCGATGCAACAAATTGCTGATTCCAACACGAATCGTCACATAACAGTACCTGCCTCGCGAAATGATTGCCAACAAACAGTGAACGGCAGCCCGGCCACCATGCATTGCTCTTCGATTGACGTTTGCAAATCACAAACCGAATTGACTGCACCAATTAGATCGAATGGAACCGGAATCTAATTGAACATTGTTTCAATGGTGATCCAGCATCTGGTGATACAAATGGCGATTGCATCCCATTATGTAACTGTTGATTGTTGCAGGTCGTTCGACAACGTTTGGCTGTTGCGAAACATTCGTCAGCTCGTCAAGTCGATGAGCTGCGTGCCAAACAACGCATTTTCAGATTATTTAACCGCACTCTTTCTCATCATCATCGTCATCAGCGTCGTCGTCATCATCCCAATGCAATTACGATTATTTCAGCGAAATGCGGCCAACAAGTTCGCCTGGACACAACAACAACAAACGCCGATAAGCGAATCCAGTATTTACCGTATTATATAACATTGACTCAGTCACCTACCTTTTCGAGAGGCGAGCCTGTTATGCAATTCGTTGCATTGCGTAGGCCTTGAGCAACAACACAACAAAATCAAGTATTTCGCTTAGAATGCCCGGATCGATGAATGACTGGTGGCATTCGGGAATGTCCGCTTAACGGCATCGCGTTCGAAAGATGCGAAGCAGTGTGGAATTGTCGGTGAATTCTTTCTTCGACGCTGGTGATCTTCGAAACGCTGTGACTTCGATCAATCTGAAACTTCGATCGCGACCACTCCAAAAACTAAGACATTTTCGAGGAGAGTCACGTCTCGTGTGAATCACCTCGCAACGACACCGTTTTGTGAAATTGCTCGAATCATCTTAATTATCCTCGAAGAGCAATTCAACACGAACGATTTTCACAATCGAAATCCACCAAATTTACAATTTCAACCGAAACGTGCTAATGACTGCCAATTCACATTTCACTCCTTTAGCCATTGGACTGACCCCGATCCGGCGGCAACGAAAGAGAAACAAAACAAAAAGTCGAAAAGAAAAAGAAAAACCGAAAATTATTGTCGTTGAAATGACCATCACCATCCAGTCCCGTCCAGTTGCCCGATACAGTTAGCCATAATGCGCTTGATTCGTGCATGCAGCGCCGCACAGAGCATGTGCCGATCAACTGCAAGAATGAGAACCAGTTACGGTGATGCACAATGCCATTGAATGAACGGGTCGATTCAGTCAGCTCCGCGATGGACGAGGCAATTCGAGTAATGTTCAGAAACGGCGTCCAGCCGGAATGGCCGAAATTGTACTGGCCGCGAAAATGGGTTAACGGTCGACGACAGTGACCATGGTCAGCGGTTTATCACCGAATCCGCCCGTCAAACGCATTCATTCCGCATTAGACATGCCTCGACATTCAGACGGTTCGACGTTCCTTTCTCTTCGTTTCGACCAAAATTTGGCGGGTCTTCTTTTTGTGTGACCGCCTGCATTTGAATAAAATTTCGATTAAAAACGTATAATTTCTTTCAAGAATTCTTCGCTGAATATTAAATTGCGGGTAAACATCGCAGTAAGCGCACGCGCGCTCACACCGCACCGACTCGCGCATTATGTCAGTCACTTTTCTCTTTGACCATTCTCTGATCGCATTTCGGAATGAAATTTACATTCTACTTATTGTTTGTGGTTCGTTCGTCCATTCGGTCGGTTTATTGCCGATTGCGGTGTTGTTGTTGTTGTTGTTAAAAATACAAAACTCGAAATTCGACCCAAAAAATTTCGGTCAATTTTTTTTAACTGCGTTTCGGCTAAAACTGGCCCTCAACCATTTTACTTTAACGGCATCGCGCTCATAATTGCGTGCGTGAAACATGTTTTCGGTGGATTATGCGCACTGATTTGGTCACCAATTCGAAACAATGAATGACAATGGTCTCGTCTGAGCTCGTAAACAGTCGACGGTTTGGCGGCTTTGCGGCACTGACTTGAAATCCCGTGAATGACCAATTCGACGGCCGATTGAATGGCATCCGGAGATTTTCGATTGAATTAAAATGTTTGTTTTCGATGGGCTGACAAATTGGTGTTGGAATTTGCATGATTTCGTCATGAATTATTCATTTCGTTGAAAGTAAATTGATTCTAGCGGGAATGTCAAATGCGAAAAGAAGCAGAAGAATGCGCACGTGACTTACATTTCCGATTGGCGGACGGTGATGATTAGCTGACGGATGATCGCCAACGGAAAGACATTTGGCTTCCCTTCGGCCATGGAATTTACTTCCGAACAAACTCAGTGGTCGATCAAACGGCGGCCGATGCCGAGCGAGAAAAAGAAATAAACAAGCAAAAATCCCAACCGAATCCGAGTTCGAATGCAATGGCAGATCATTGAACGGAACAACCACATTCATCACTTACTCGCCGCATTCGAAAGTGCGTTAACATGGCATTGTCCAGCAGTTGATTGTTTTCAAACTGACCGTTTGGCAAACAAAAGACAATGAACGAGTCAATTGAAATGAATCACAGCGCAATGGTTGCGTGGTCATGACTCTCACTCTCGCTGTCTCAATGGTCGGCCATTTGAAATGGACGATAATCGCTTGCGTTTACCGATCTGTCACCATAATGACCGATGACGACTGGCCAAACCGTTGAATCCGCCCAGGAAATCGGCGCGGGAAGTTCATCAGTCGGTTGTTTGTTTTGGCGAAACGAAAGAAATCTCTTGTCCTCCGATCGAACCGATGAGTTGCATAATTTCTCTCGAGCGATTGTTCGCTGGTCGAATAAGTGAGCTCAAAAGCTCAAGACATTTCGGTTGTACTCACCCGTTTGTTGGAGGTTTTTCGCAGCCGGAATGGATGTGGGGCACCGCCCGGGGGTTGAAGGGGCACCGCTGGCTCTGGCGTCACTTGTTGCACCGGCCTTTGTGGCTTAACCGCCAGTTTCTTCAAACAAACCACACGTTTATCACACATTAGCGTCACATCATCGATTCTTTGGAGAACCTTCCAACGAAAACGAAAGAGAAGAAAAAACAAAAAATTAAAAAAACGAAATTTCATTTTTCTTGTTGAATGACATCGCCGTGATGGATGATGACTTTTAATGCGGTAATTTCTCTCGATGGTGAAATTGAAAGGCTGGTGGTTTGTCATTGCGTCGCGCAATGAATGTCGAACAATCAGCGGTTGTCGGTTTCGATCAAATCGTTATTCATTCAGTCGCTGTGGCGAGCCTACCCCGAACCCATCCCCCTTGTCGACGAATCATTGATTGATTTATCGTTCAAATAATGTCTCTGGATTTGCCAACGGGCATATCACTGCGGTATTTCAAAACGATAATCAACGTTGATGGAAAACCGTTCAATCAACCATTCGCATTGGTTTTGAATGACGAATGCGCGAAAGAAACCAATTTGCGATTTGAATGGAAGTACTTTCACTGCGCGGCAGATGACTTCTTCCTGCAAAATGCATGTCGTAACGTATGGCCCGACGTTTGCATTGCATGTTGCGCATAGAAAGCACCGTATTCCAATTTTATGATGACCTTTCATTCATCTCAATCATAATTGGCTGCCTTCACGCGATGAGATGAGAAGTGGGGGGCGTTTCTATGGACTCACCTGGGTCACTAAAGCTCTCGTCTCTGGCGTTGTGCTCTCCTCGAACGCCTTTCGAGATTCCGTCCCATTCGCTCCCGAGAACTCGCTGGCCGACAGCAGAAACTGTTGAATCTCCTGCAATCTCTGCTCGGCCAAATCCATTGAGATCGAGCACTTCTCCACTTGTTGCGATGCCAGCAAGTCGACTCCGCAGGCACACCATTTGTTTGCCTGGATTTAGGCAATTGAATGATCAGTTGGTTGCATAAATGCCGGCGCTTTGGAAAAATTACCTTTTCGATGCGCTCCATTAGATCGCGACTTTTCATCAAAATTTCGATGCGTCGCGACAAGCGATCGGTGATGATTTCACAAACGCGCGAAAGTTCATCGCATTTCGGCTGAACGACTTCTTTGGGGCAAGCGCTGCGCAGGCAAATCAGTTGTTGACCTTTGAATGAATGGATGTCACAAAAGGACGAGATCATTGGTGGGAAGGGACACTTACCGGTGGCGACCACCTCCTCGGCTCGTTCAATATCTGCATCGCAGATCTTCTGGAATACTTTTGTTTCGCGGATTAACGTTTCGACACGCGTCACTGTTTCGCCGATCTCCGTCATTTCCGAAACGGTCTTCAAATGCACATCGAAGTTGGCCTGTTGGACGGGAAAAGGGCGGATTGATTGACCGGCTCCTTTGGGCATCCCCACCTCTGCGAGATACTCACTTGCAATTCACGAAAATCCTGTTCGAATCGTCGCAGATCCAAGCATTGTTTCAATCGCGACAAATGCGTATTCCAAAAATCATCGAAGCGACGCTCCGTCTCTTCCAACTGCACCAACAGTCTACGATAAAT
>JANSTV010072360.1:0-10539 GCA_027564135.1 Lestremia cinerea | reverse complement strand
CGCTTATAAAAGCACTGAAATCCATCCAAGAGTTCAGTATCAGTCAAACGATGAATTGGCTCAGTGCTTTGTTTGTGCTCACCGTGGCGGTTGCGGCCTTTGGCCACCCAAACTTTAATTCGGAAACTCGCATCGCCGGAGGCTCGACGGCTCCAATCGGTCGATTCCCTCACATGGTTTCGCTTCGTCGGGCGAACAACGTTCATAACTGCGGCGGCGCTATCCTCTCCAATTGGTGGATCTTATCGGCAGCTCACTGCTTCGTCGGCTTCACACCGGAGACGATGTTTGTTGTGGTTGGCGCTCATCACATCAAAAATGACGGCACTCCAATCGCCATCGCTCAGATCATCGAACATCCCGACTACGAGCCGCCGATAACGAATGACATTGGATTGATTCTCGTTGCGACGCCGATAGTATTCAACGCTCGCGTTCAACCCATCCGACTGCCCGAACAAGATCTTCCCGAAGGGTCTATCAATCTTCCAGCAGTAGTCAGTGGCTGGGGCTTGATTTCGGTAGGTCTCATTTAACGTAGGTTCAAAGGGGAAATATTCAAAGTGATGTTGCTTCAGGATCGGCCAATGAGGTCACCGCAGTACTTGCAGTTTCTGCCAACTCAAGTCATCAGCCTGGCAGAATGCCAATCGCGTTTCGGAGGTGGCGCCGCTTGGGTCCACTGGAACAAACTCTGTGCTGTCAACACTCCCGGTCGGGCCATCTGCAGCATGGATTCTGGAAGTCCACTAATCACCCCCAATGGGGTAGTTGTTGGTGTTGTCTCTTGGAATGCTGGTCGTTGCGGCAATGGACGACTACCCGACGTATACGCTCGCGTTTATACGCATCTCGATTTCATTCAGCATTACGTCACGGCATAACTGGTTGGGCTTCCTCGGTAGCTCTTCGAGTGTGTCTCAAAGGGTTTCAACGAGTTGAATTAATCATTTTGCAACCGTCCGTAAATGTGATTGACATTTTGCATACCTCAAGGCGTATAATAAATCGGCTTGCGTTATGGCGCTCAGCAAAATAAAATTATCGATTTCGTTTCATTTTTTTCTCTGTTTTATTAATTCTCTCTTGATGAAGTCAATCACCGATTATTTACAGTCAGTTTGGCAGTCGCATTTCGCCCCTCCATTCCACCCAGCTCAAGCACTCCTTGCTTGAATCGCTTGGAAATATTCCGCAGCTCAATGACAAATAGCTCACAAGAAAACCATAGCAAATAGCTCCGAACACACCCGGTTGGTCGCAACTAAAGAACGGAAATGGCACCAATCAAAAGAAAACATAATTATTTGGTGTTGTTTTTGCGATTGGAAATATTAATTCATTTGAATGCATGACGCCGCCTCAGTGATCATTGAACGACCGAGAAAACCATCAGCGAAGACAAAGAACATGCGCATGGCATCTATGTTGCACGGTCGATGTTAAAACAGACAGCACCGCAACAAGCCCCATGCACGCACAGCATAATGAGCATCAGAAGACACTTATCGACGAGACGTCTTGTTCTACTCGGGCATCTTGCGATGTTTTGTTCCATCGACGACATCATCGACTGGCCAACAACAAGCGACCACGAATCGTTGAATAATAGCACCCAAGGCTCGCCACAGCACAACAACAAATGCAAAAAATAGCCAACAAATTGTGATTCAAAAGAAACGAACACGCTTGCATGTACGCACGGTGTGCGTTCTGTTTCTGCGTTCATTATTCTGCGATGTGGAAATGATCGTTTCATTTCAAAGACATTTCGCAATCGCATCGGTGCAAAGCACGTATGTCGATTGTACGGCCGTTCGATTGTATTCCGAATGAAATAGGTTTCCTTTTATGCACACAAAATTCTATTGAAGATCGAGCCACGATATGCATTCGGGTTTCTGGTTTACATGTTTTTCTCGATCGGTTTCGTTCTGGATATTCTGTTGTGTATGAGCTAGCGCATGCCATTGTGGCGGCCCCGGGCCGATCCAGCATATGAATGACTGTTGCGGGAACGACCATTAGACGATTCCCATCCACACCGAGTTCATCTCCGCTACGCGCCTCCTCACTCAAACTGTGTCACGGCTCACGAATATCCTTATCGTGACACATCGAATCCGGTATGCAAATCACGTATAGCGGCTCTTGTCAACAGCAATTCTGTCAATATTCGCTCGAAGGTTGAATGACATATGAATTTCAAGACGAAAACATTTAGTTAATTAATGAAAGCTGAATGCCAGATTGTCTCGGCACGATGATCGCTATCGACGATGATGAAAATACTTTGATTCATTTCCATTCAGACAACAATGCGAGAAAACCGTACGGCAATTGTTTCATTTCTGCTGAATGACGGCTTAGAACCATCGTTGAGCTCTGATTTATGGCTGATGCTGACGTCACAACGATCATATGCAGTCGAATTGTGCAGTTTTATTTCACTTCCTTCTGCTGTTTGGTCCGATTCTAACTGTGATTCTTTCTGTCGGCAATGGCTTGGCTTGCGATGATGATGTTTTGGCCGTTGGATGAAAGTCGTTTTGGCTTGAAAAGGAAATTCTGACGTTGTCTCTCGAACGAGGTGAATCTCGGGAGGAAATGTTGAGCGTTTTTGGATGAACGATCTCCGAAATGGGATAAGTCACGTCGGGTGTGCTTAGATCGTCCGCTCCCAGAGATGGTCGGACCGTTGAAAGACGACACTGAGCTCGATGAGCTCTTCATGAATTACCGTCGAGCAGATAAGGGCAGATAACCTATCGATCCCTCGAACAAATCAGCCATTGAATCATTACCAAGGAACTTGTCATCATCACATTCTCCTTACATAACCACACCAAAAAAAAAAAGAAAGAGAAAAACAAGCATAAATTTCGGATCAGACAGACAGTCAAGAGTCAACCATAATCTCATCAATGTTCGTTTAGCGAGAAACGGCAAATGGCGAAAAGAATGTCTGCTGAAAATCGGATAAGGAATCTCACGACATGTCGAAGGTATCGTCGGCCAAAAGCAAGGTTTATTTATAGCCGTTTTCGACGATTCAAAGGCAATGCCTTGATGTAATCATCATCAACGAGGTAATATGCGTTGAATCATGTGTTTGTTGTTGCTTCTGCTCGTTTGTTACACTGACTGCATGCGATACACCGCTGTGCTGTCCTCGTCATCACCATTGCGCCTCGTCCACCGAATAGCAACGTCAAAACAGACAGACCAATAACAATCCAACCGAGAGCAACTTGTGCGCTACCAACGATAGTCACTCCAGTCCAACACTCAGTCAGTCAACAAACGCAGCGCAGTCAACTTGCTGATGCCGTTCGGATCGCTTCGTGTTTGAGTGCATCAATCCATTCTATCGCGAATCGCAAACACAGTTAGTACGCGTCTCTGAGATATCGGTGCGGTGTCGGAAAGCAACTGGACAATTTGCCGTTTCGTTGCTCAAGTGATTATTCGGTGCGATTTTTGAACGAGATTTTCGAAAGATTTTTCGATATTTTTGCTCGTTCTTTCTTTATTTTTTCTCAACGGAAAAAATGCTGTTTTAAAACTTTTGTGTGGAATTTTGAACGTTCACAAATCGTCTTTGGTTTGGATTTTTGACTTGAGTTTTCAGCAAGAGAAAGAGTAACCGCTGGATTCGCCATGAGAGTGATGTCATTCCAGTCGATATGCAGCGATGCAGTGGTTCACGCAATTTGGATTTTATGCTTCTTCCATCAGACGAACAAGGCGGTGACGGAGAATGTTCCGCAGAAGACTGACATTGGTAAGGAAGCTGGGCGTCTAATCAACCTCTGACCAAAGCGAAAGATGAATTGAATCGGGCGTTCAATCAGCACACTGCGCAATGACAAGCAAACGTCCATCAAAGTCCAGAGAACGAATTCACGTTGACCCATTTGCCGAATGATCCATATTCGTTGCATGTTTGCGGGCATGATTGATGTCCACGCAGGCCATTCACAAGTGGCAAGACCTCCAACGTGACCCAGTGTCGCACGGTTGGCCGTTACGGGTTCGTCACTTCAGTCTATTCGGCTCCCTTTTATGTCGCAATCAACAAAGAACCATTTGTTTTCTCATTCTCATTCGATTCTCCAACAATTCAATTGTGCCGCAACGATGCGTTGGAAATGTCCATTCTGACATTCCGCAATACCAATTTACGATTACAACACACCGGTTGTTTTTATTTCTTTTCTTTCTTTTTGTTGTGTATCGCATTCTGACGTTCAACGACGTTGCTTAAAAATACGGAAAAAAAAAGAGAAAAGGCCGCGAATAGAAAAGAATCGGGAAAAATGAATGATGACCAGACCATTCTATTGGATTTGGATTTGTTTCGTTTTTGAAGAAAGTCTTGGATGATGATCGGTGCGAGGTAGCGCGTCAATTCAAGGCGTTTCGTTACGGCAGCTATCGCGTACCAGCGTTGAGGCACAGAACGAAAGAAAAGTTTATCGTTCAATTTGAAATTCGATGTGGCCCCTCGACCGCAACTATCGTTTCTCTCGAACTCGATGGAAAATCCGAAGCGACTTGGACGAATTCGATCAAACCACCATCGAAACGAAATCGGCCTCGGTGAAATGTTGTTTTCGGCTTGGCACTGGCAATCGCATTCGAAACCGCATTTTCAATGATTTTTTGCTGGCTTCGCCTTGTTTCCCAACGTTAATTTGCGGTCCAGTGCGATCGTACATATGGTTTTGCATTTGCGCAGCAGCAAAACACCGCCAACATTCGAACCACTTTCGACGGACGGGCAATTGGGCGATCGGAGAGATTTTCTTCACGCGTGCTCGATATATTCGTCAAATGTGGCCCGGATCTCAATGCGCACACTCTGACCGAAAAATTTCTAAATGGAAATGTTTCAAAGGCGACCATTAAATGTTCATTAGCGGAGCTCTTCATTCGGTGGGCCTTCAAAAACCGACTGATTGAATCGACTTAATCAGATTAACAATCCAATTACAGTTCGGTCTGACGAATTGCATTTGACGAGTCATCGTTCGTGATGACTTTGCTGTTGATTGTGACGCGATGAATGAACGATCAACGAAATTAATTTTTCTCAAACAACTCTGCAGTCCGTCGCCATGTGAATTGCGGCAATTAGTCGAAGCTTTGAGGCATTCGTTTGATTTCCCGAGGTTGACATATGAATTGCTTAACGGCATTTGACGGGCGAGAATTACGCGTCGTCGAATCAGTCACCGGGGCTTCTTCTGACGATTAAAACGCGAGCTTTTATTTATTTGTTATCAAAACGCCCATGAAATTACTGTCATCAGCGAGGTATTGTTGTGCGGCGAACCGATGATTTCTCCCATTCAACATCTTTCGAAAGACAATACGCCTCATCGATTTCATACTTTCTAATTGATTCGGTGATCCATCAATCAGCATTCGATCGCAGTGATCGCGAAACAAACGATCGTTGATCTTCAAACATCGATCGCGAAGTAGAACTAGCGCAGTGAGTTTTCGAGGGGATCCATCGCGTGGGCCAAAGGTCTGAAGAAAACCGAAAGGCAAACTCAACGCCATTTCAACGGGAAATCGCAGAGAATCCGCAAGTCGATTCTAACGGAAACGAATTTGCAGAGGAAAAGTTGTATTTCATTTTTGAAAATGGTAAAAGCAGAGCCAATGGAATTTCAAAGAAAATGATGTTTATTTTTTCTTCGAAAATTAATCGCAATATTATTGATGAGAATCGGTAAACATTCTCGTTGAATGGACTCCGGTCGGCTGTTCGGGCATCGGCGTGAAATCGATGAAATTTCCCAGATCGATCGATGTTGAGTTGTGTGCGTTTCGAAAATGAAATGAAATTTTCGGCAGTCGATCGCCAAAGGCACGTCGATGACTGTCACCGGGCCGCGAGGAACGATACTCGACGATCAGACAAATCCGTAATGATCGTAACAACTTCATAATGTTTCGATGCACGCGTGACGAATGTGCCCGACGCGAGAATGCTAATTCGAATGCTGAATCGTCGAACGATTTACGATCAGCAGTCAGTTCGAAGCTGGTTAACAATTCAAACCAATTTCAAAAATGTAAACACATCACGCATTCGCCGAGCATTTGCTGATCGTGTTCGCCGCCGTTCACCGATCCGCTCTGGCCGCAAATCGATTTTCTGCTTCAGATTGCTGCCGCGGTTATTATTATTGTTTGAGTAGCATGATTTTTCTCGCGTCCACCTCAAAATGACTGCGTTACGATCTGATCGGGCGGTGTGGTGATCAACGCGATTTATGACTTAATTAATTTTTTTTTCTCATCTTCTTTGGCGATTCGTGATATTTGGCGAATCATCCATTCTTTATGAATCTCTTAATTGGTTTTGATTGAATTTTTGCCAAGATGTTCGACAGTCATGCGGTCGATCTGGTGGACTGAACATTCAATTGGAGAAGTTAATCAATTCGAAAATTGAAAGTGCCGTTGGGGCTTCTCAACTTTGAACTTTGAGCGGTCTCAATTTGATCGGTGCCGAGCTGAGTGAGAGCTTCGATTTTGGATTGAGTGAAATGCGTTGAATTCGATGAATTCCCTTCATTCACTCAACGCCCGGAAACGCTTCCTCCTCCAATTTCTGTGTCAAACGGAAGAACTTTCTTATCCAGCGAACGATCACCGTCGAATCATCATCATCATCATTTGGTCATTTGAACAATTTTGTCAAACTTTGCTTCTTTCGCGTCCGACTGAAACGAAACCAAAGAGAAAACGATCGAATGTCATTAACTGTTGAAGCTTTGAACAAATCTCCTCAATTTGATGCGAATAAAAACACCAAAACAGTTTCAATTGTGACGCGGTTTGAGTCGGAATGATGGGTGGGCCGAGCGATTCGAGCAGACAGAATGGTCTGTGATTCGATCAAAGCGATGGAAAACAGAGAATTCGTGTCACGCGAACAGAATTAGAATCGAATGGCGTCGTTAAATGCTTGAATGAATAAAGTGATTGTTTTATGGCGTTTTGTAGACGAAGCCGAATCGATTTGTGCGTTACCTTCGTCGAATCACAAAAAGGTCTTCCTACTTCGACCGACAACCATCGGCAAGTCCTTACCGGCCCCCACACACACTCACGACTCGAACGACAATCAAAACCCAAATCAGGAAAACGGAAATTTCTTTTTTCGACGCGACAACTCTCACTTTTCTACGTGAATGAACTCATCAGCATAGCAATGAATGATGATCGTCACTTTGGGACCGTGCGAGGCATTCAAGGCGCGATGCCTCGCATACATAACGAGCTTCAACCGTTCCGAGCACGCATTCCGCCGAAATGACTCCGACGAGGCTGATTCGTCATTCGCTTCGGCTAACGATCGTCCACCGAATCGTTCGAACCGAAAGCAAACAAACGCAAAAAAAATGGAAGTAAAACACCAAACAAAGCCAAAGTGATCGTCACAAAGGCCACACGACCGAATTCACGGAATACAATTGTTTTGATAATTACACGAAAATCGTGTTTGAAACGAAACACATTTTTTTTCATTTGCCGGTTTCGATCGGATCCGAAGCCAATGGAAGCCGAGCTGATCGAAGCGAAAGAATATTTTTCTTTTCGTTTTAATGAAATGCATGACAACAACCGTTAAAACCAAACATAAATTCTCAATCAGTATTTTGTGCTTATGATTTTTTCCATTCGCAATTGGCAGCTATCGAGAACAGAGCGGAACTGAGGAGGAACGGTGGATTGGTGGATTGGTGGATTGGCCGAAGTTTTTCAACGACGGTGTCGGTTTGTTTTTGCCTCAATTAACTCTAATCAACTCGGAGTCGCATCGAGCTCAACGTGACGCGAGATAAAAATTACCGTCTAATGGATGAGCTTCAACGTTGAAATGTAAAGCGTGGCAATCGGTTGGCAATCGGCTGGCAAAGGCCACAATTATGGACAGAGTTCTTTCTCCAAACCAGAATCGCCCGCCAATTGCAGTGAGCTGAGCATTATCAGTGATGATTGAGAGTGTGTGTGTGCAGCAACACGACGCTATCCGGGCTTTTGGTCAAAAGCCAAATCGATTGATTGGCGGAAAGGTGATTTACGGGCCCCGGAAAGTGTGTCGACCACTAATTGGAAGTTCGATCTGAGCACCGGAGATGAGCGGTCGATCGCCGCGGAGAACCTCGAAATGGGGTCTGCATCCCACCAATCCACTATCCAAGCCATCCATCATCCTCCTCCTGATCGTCGCTCCGGAGAAATTCATCGTGTGAAAACTGACGCACAATTCACCGTGAAAATCTCTCATTTGCTCGTCGAGTGCACTTACAAATTGATAAATGGCGTCCGATCGTACACGGTTTATGCAATGTTTGCCTATCCGCCAGATGAATGATGTGAGATTTGTTGCGAATCGCATTGTTTACCAAACAGCTGCAGCTGGCGAATACCCAACCGCCAACGATCTCAGCTTTCCTTTGTTTACGAAGCGATCGCGACGATCGAGCTTTCATATTTTCTCTCCGAGCGCGTTGTCGTGTCCGAGGTCAATGTTAATGTTTCCAAAGGGCAGATGGGTTCGTAGACGAGTCGACAAAGCCACTCGACGAGACGCCGAAACGAATTAGTCGTTGCTTCCAAATTTACAGTTATGTTATCGTGAATTGGTGTGACGGTTCTTTGATAACCGGCCACGATCACGTTTTTCGATCGCACTGAATTCCTGCGCGTGCGCATATTTGCTAATGGACGTCCTTCTGACATAACCGCGAACCGGTACGTTCAATTTGAAAATGTGTTAAACGGTTGACGGCCAGTTAACAGAGGCCAAATGGGCTGCAAAGCAGTTGATGGGTCGATCGGTGACCATCGATCAACCGACAAGCCATTTTCTCAAATGGCTCACCATTCTACCCGAATTACAGTCTTAATGAGCATTTCAATGCCTTCATTCGACAGTCATTTGAGCTAATTCACAGCTTTTGAGAGAGAGAAAAACGATCGATTAATCAAAAGATCGATCTTAAATGATCGAATATCGTCCAATGGAAATGGACAATCATTTTTGTTTGCAAGAAATAGACTGCGGCTGAATGCACTGAATGTGGTTTTATTGTTTCTTTTTTTTCTCTCTCTCTCTCATTTTTTTGCGGTTCGTTCGAGCATAAACGCTGAACGTTTTGCACTTCGCACAATGGCCTTTGATTTCGACGATCTTTTGATCGCCACGGTAGATTTCCGTCATCGCGAATCGAGCACAACGCACAGCTCGACATGAATGCCGCAAATGATTTGGATGGAAAGTGAAATTGTCACTGCGAAAACTGAGAGAGAGAGAGAGAGAAGGAAGAGCAATCTCTTAGAAATTTCACTGGTAGCACGACACAATGGCCATTTCCAGTCGAATGACAAATTGAGTTATTGTGTCAGTGTCAATCATCGTTGGATGCACGCCCGGAACCGATGCCCGTCCGACTCCGTTCGACGCTTTGCACTTGATTCGACATTCGATTTATGAGTTTTCTAATCAAAACGCGGAAAAATCGAAATTGCGTTCGAATGCTGCGGCGTCGAATTTAAATTGGTTTTTGAAAGTCATCATTTGGACATATCGGCCATTAGTTCCAGCAAATTTCTTCCAACAATAACATCGTTTACGGTCTGTTGAGCTGATGGCGACTACAACAGCAAATTTCTTCTCGTTCAACTTGGTCTTTTCGGCTCTGTGCGCCGGCGGACTATAAATTTCGAAATGGCCATAGATTCTTAATGGAAAAGCACTCAACCAGAAGGCATGTGTGAGACCTTGACAAAGCGATAGCATTCTCGCCTCGAATGACCTCACATTGCAATGATCATTCGACGATGATGCCATTGAATGGCCCTTCCGTGCCTCTGGGCAAGAGCCATCAGTGGCATCGGTGCATCGCCAAGTGCACATGTTCTGCAACATTGACGACGATTCCGCTGATCGTTAACAACTCTCCAGAACGCCTCGGAGAGATGCCATCGTAGAACCGCCGTCAGCGACGACATTCAATAATTTCTTCCTCTCATTCGCCACAAAGCTCTGCTGGAAGAAGACACTGCGCTGAGCACACGACGATGGTAATTATCGTCATCGCAACAATTACAATTGCCGTAGCCCAAGTGGTTAATCGGGATTCACTTGTGCGTTCTGTGGTCGAGCAGCTGCTGAAAGACATGATTGAAATCTAACTGTTTAACGCAAACACTTGGAAACGCCCGACAATCGTTTTATTATTATTCTTCTTTTCTTCTTTCTGGCGAAATGTTCACTTTGATCCGACTCTCTAAGCCGACAAACGGGTAGAACGAACAGAACAAACCAGAAAACCGCAAGAAAATTGGAGAAAAATTCATCAACAAAACCTGGCTGAATCGCAATGACACGACAAACAGCAAGACAATGCGTTGAAATGGTATTAATAGGCTCCATGACGCTGATTAGCATTAGCCGGCAATTAAAACTGGATTCAATTTAGTCAAAGCAAATGGAAAAATCATGCAAAT
>JANSTV010072349.1:0-10542 GCA_027564135.1 Lestremia cinerea | reverse complement strand
TTGTCTGACAGAACGGTCGTGTCCTACTGTCGTTTGGGTCGTCAATTCATTGACGCAACATTTCTGATGAATTAATCCGCTGGGACATTGTTTCGGTCATGATTTTTATGAATGATTTTATGCTTTTGGTGTGAATGTCTTTTCTGTTTGTCATTTCCATTCGAACCATCTCCGAATGTCTGGCCCGACCACCCTTCAACATTCGCCTTGATGACATTCGAGCACTTGGCTTCGTCCACAATCCTCACAGGCGAAACGCACGGATTCGTCTGCAAATGCGATTGTCATGCAATTAAGAATAGAAAAATCGGTCGCTTGTCCACTTTGAAAAACGGCGTCGTTCATCAGCCGTCACGACATTCAAGACCGGAGCCGTACGCAATATTGAATTCTTTGTCAAACTGGCAATGGATAATTTATCATGAAATGATTGCCAAACGACCGATGGATGAAAAGTCATTCCTTTCATCCATTGAAGCATCAGCAGATGGTATTGTCGTTGACACTTCCCCACCCAGCCGGCCCCGGGCCCATCGATCCCAACGAATCTCCGTCAGTCATCGGGCCACGCACAAACGCTTTCGCAAATCCATTCAACGGCCACCACTGTGAGCCAGCGATAATCGCAATATTGAATTGCTAGTTGGGCTCGATGAATACATTAGATTTATCTTTGTTGTGAAGCTCGTTTGGTGTCTGATGAAGGTACCAGTCGTCCTCCCCTCCCATCCCCTCACCCCCAAACAGCAACGATGAACACTTTCTATCTTTTATTGTCGGTCCGATCGAGATAATAACATTTACATTGTCGAGAGCTGCCATTCCACTGTTTGGTTGTGTGCGTGCGTATCGCATAGAATGCTGGCGCTCCCCATCCCCCCCGTTCCCCCTAGTTTGTTGCAATCGAAACGGTTGGATGACAAAATATCACGAAAATTACTTTGGACCAAAATTCCAATGAGATTTCTTTCACAGAGCAACTCTGCTCGACGACCAATCCACTCCCACTGGACTGACTCTTTGGCCACATCATTGTGAATCGCCCCTCATTTTCGTATGGCTTCATTCTGAACATTCTTTGTCATGTTTCGCTCGACGACGTACACATTGTTCTTTGGCAATGATTTCGAAACGAATGAATCGAATCAACCGAACCGACTGACTTGGTCGGAATGGAAACGCAACACCGAAATGGACAAATTTGAAATGCAAATGGATTAATGTATTTTCTCATTTCGTGTACATGAATTAATAACGAGATTCATGTTTTGGATTTTGCGGAACGGGGTCCATTCAAAGGACACAGTTCGGGATGATGGTTTGATTTTGTCCGGGGGTTTGAAGCCATTCAAACTGACCACAGATTTCCAGTCATGGCTGATTGCCATTTGTCAGACGATGTGCATGGGTCTCTCGTTCAATGATTAATTCCCATCGGTCTCCCGGGAACCATCTTCACCCATTTTCGGTTCGCATCACTTCCGTTTAGCAATTTTCGGAAATACTATTTGTCTTCCAACCGAAATGTTTTCAATGCAAATTACTCTCACACTCTCGGGCACGTTCTTTCCACTAGAACGTCGTCTATTTGTCATTGGTTTCGCTTAATGCGAGCCTCACCAAAGTTAATTTTTGGACCAACATTTTCCTCGACAAAAAGAAAATTACCATTTTACATTTCATATCTCATCCGGCTGTCGCAACGAGATCTCGACGAAATTCACTCACAGACACACGCCTCGGCAAAAAACACCGCCTTCACCAGCCCCCCCCAAGAGGATTGGGCCTTTGCCACTCTGGAATGGTCCACCAGCAAACCGCAACACCATCAATTATGCTAATTAGCCGAATCCAACCTTCCAAGACTGTTATACTCATCGATTGACATGTCTCAATCTGGGATCACCTTCCAAATTGACGCCGACCAAATGGAAAACATCGCCTCCGGTACGAATTTCCCATTCGACGTAATTAATCATGAACCGACGGATGGAAATTAAATTCAAATCAAAATCTCATCATCAATGACATTCCCATGCCATTGCGATGGTATTTCTCTTCATTTCGTAAATAATTAGTTACCGATTAAACGTAAATGTTGTATCTTTTAGCATTAATTGCTTTACCCACGATTGCGATGATGAATTTCCCGCAGCAAAAAAAAAAAATCAACAAAAAAAAAAGGAACAAAAATCTGCCTCGAATTGATGAGAAACGAGAGCAAAAAAAAATTGTTTCGAAGCAAAACAAGTCGGGAAAAAATTCAAGCGGAAAAATTTAAATTCACTTTTTTTCCACCCTCGTCCGGCACCGGTAACGCTTTTCTTTTTTTCTTTTCGCTTTTTTGCGTTTTGTTGCGCCAACGGCAATAATTGTAGAACAATGCAATCGAGACCGGTTCGGTTGTTGCCAATGTGCCATTGCCGCTGCCGCGATGGCGATGGGATGCGTTAAACACTACCTGGGCCATTAACAATATTTTGAAACAATAAGTGAATAAATTTCGGTACAATGTTTCCCTTGTTGAGAGCCCGCGATGGTCATGGAGCACCCTCGCTGTTGTCGTCGTCGTCGTCCCTGTCGCTTGCTGAAACGGTGAGTACCGTTTATTTTCTCTTTATTTTGTTTCGGCCGTTGCCAGCTCCTTCAAGTTTTCACTGTTACTATCTCTGCCGGGTTTTTATTTCTAAATGGACGACCGACGGTTGAAATTATCATTAATCTTGGCCCTGAAACGTTTTAAAAGAAAAGAGCCGAGCGAAAAAACCAAAGTTGACGACGACGTTTTGATTGACGACGACGAGGATCACCACGACGACGACGACGACGAATCAACATAACACACAACGGAAAAAGAAACTTTGTCTTTGTTCCCCAACACGGATGAATTATCGTCTAACTCCGTCGGTCTTTGGTGGACGCGCCCCGGTGAATTGTTGGTTTTTGGCATTTGGCATCTTACAGAAAACATTGTGTGTTTCGCTTAATTAGGCTAAACATTCGAATAAGCCCATCGTTCCATTGAAACCGGGTGGCCGACCATTGCGTAAGCCAACTAGGGCTTCGTCAAGCACTTTTGCATGTTTTTTTTTTTTTGACGAATGAGCAGAGAAACGAAACACCAGCATCAGCACGGTGGTGGGAAAAGGACGAAGCTGTGATGTTAAACCTTGCCGGTGCCACGTCAAGCCATGGTCATGGCTCAGCCATCGGTATTGTACACGTTTCAGTCACTCTCTCTCTCCCTCTCTGAGTACAAACTCAGCTCTGTGTCTGCCCCGGTGTGATCGTATCGTCGTCGTTGCTGCTGGTGCCCGGTATTCAAATTAGCATTTATAAATAATGAAATGCGTTGTGTGCTTTTTCCGTTGAACAATTTTCATCTGGCATTGCCATTGGATTGTTTGTGTGGAGACTGAGACCGGTTTGCCGGCTTGGGCTGATTCGTCCGGACGGGCTGAAAGACACCCGAACTTGATGTGTCAGGTCGTACAGACTGGCTAATTTAGCGACTGAAACATTTTCACTGTTGGGATTTGAATGAATGCAAATGCGAGAAGCCGTGCACATTATGAACACCGAAGCAACGGTCATTTGGTGAGTCACAAATGGCTTTTGGTGTTGGTTTCTTCATTTTTGTTTTGTTTTTGCGGGTAATTTTTCGGTGGTGGAAATGGTCGAGTGAATTGTGGCGTTGAACTCGCATCAATCGCTTAGCTGCCGATGGAACGCCACCCAGTCGACCGCCGAACGAAGCGACGATTCAAACAAACAAAAGTGTTTTTTCCAACAGAAACACAAACACTGGATGCATTCACCGTTATACCCGTTCACCACCAGCCAGCGGTATCAGGTGCAAGAATTCATTTTCATTCGGTTCACCGCATTCATGCCAATCGCTTGCCATTGGAGTGAAGGGACAATTCGGAAAACGTCAACAAAATGAATGAAAGTCATTCACGGTGCCTTGGCTTGATGTCGTCGTCACTTTGCCCGACTCGTTTTACGCTGAATCACTTTTTGCGTGCGTTCTAATTTTATTCACCGTTGATGTTGGGGCGGTTGGGTAGCTTTCTTTCCTCAAAAGAGAATAGCAGTTTTAAGTTTGGAAAATAAAAATTATTTTCTTTTTTTCAAATTAAAAAAAGCGGAATGCAAAAGGAATGAGAGAGAGAGAGAGAGAAAAAAAATGTTGTGCTTCTTTTGTGCGAAATGCGATATCCAGCAATGGTAAACCGTTGAGCTCATTTCGTAATAATAAAAGTTTGCTTTTGCTCGTTCTGTTTGTTGCTTCCATTCGTTTTGGTTGCCTTTGTCGCATGTTGGCTGCACGCTAAGCCACAACACACAGCATTGTATTTGTTATCACAATACTAGAGCAGACACGATTGCCGTATCGTTTCGTAGTTTGCATGAACAAAACTGTCGAAAAGTTTGTGAGATTGCATTGATGACGAGATTAGTTGTGAGCGACTTCATTAAAATCAGCCATTTTCCCAGAAATTCATTCTTGTTCCTCTTCCCAAATATGAAAAAGGGCGGGAGAGAGAGAGAAAAAACGAAAAAAAAAATTGTGTTTTGTTCGCGAAGAAATAATGAGGCATAAATGGTGAGCTTCGGCGTCGCTGCAAAACCTGGTACATTTCGCACAACAATGAACCGTCAAGATTCGAACGAGCGCTGGGATCCATCCGGACATGATTTTTCATGTTGGTCGAATGCCAAGTCCCTCGCCATTTTGCTCTGAATATTTCTCCATTGGCATTTGCCATTTATTATCCGGTTCCTATTTGTATGCAATAATGCGAACCAGTGCAGCACAACACGCGCGTGTTGCATTGCCCAAGACACTGTCAAATGCCAGTGTTGGTCTCGTTTCGACCGCGCTCCCCCGCCTTGCAGCAAACAACACCAACCAGCGGCAAACCTCATCGTCGACAACAACACACAGACGAAGACATTGACGCGACATATCATCCATAAAAATAAAAGCCTTCGCCGTATAATGTTATTTATGGCAATTTGATATCTCTTTTAGAGTTTTCCTCCCATCTTCGTCATTGTCTTCATCAGCATTACCATTTTCTTTGCTCCTTTTGTTCTCTTTTTCTCTCTCCCTCTCTCTCTGGAAATGGTTAGACGTTTGGCGTGTGTCTTCGTCATTTTCAACCAACATAAAATTTATTTCAATTGCAATGCCAATATTTTTGTTCAAATGCCGTTACGCGAGAGAGTTCCGCACAACAACAATGAGAAATCGTAACAGTTTGTGTTTTATGAGTGTGACGAGTTACGATGCGATGGTTTGTTTGTCTGCGATTGTTTGTGGGTATGTGTGAGTGAGTGAGTGTGTGTGTGGTTGACTGAGACAGTCTGTGTATTTGGGAAATGAAAAGTCCCGGCCACCTCCGCTTAATCCAGAAAAGTATTTCAATGGCTTCGAAATGCCCGACTAATGCAAACAAATGGCTTTGCTGGTTTAATCCCGAAAATAACGGTTACCATTTGGTAGACAAATGCAAATCTATTGTTTGAACAGCGAATAGTGAATTCCCATTTTGACCGATGGCTAACGGATATCGGTAATGAAACAAATGTGCTTGTACTGTTGCGCAATGGAAAAGCGTAGGTCAGTTTTTGATGGATTCCGTCGAATGTGTGAATTTCCCGCAAGATTTGTTCGGGGATCTCACACCAAACTCCGTCAAATCCCTTTGCGGTCGCTTCAACGCGCCTTGCCATCAAAACCACCACAAAAATCGAATCGACAAATCCCAGAGCACCGCACAATCAACCGGAATGCAATCCATCAAAGTGAATGTGCATCTCTTTGTTGTGGTGTTTCTCATCGGAATCGTTGATGCTATTCGATTCAGTTGAGCTGTTCGAATTGTGGTGGGATCAATCGTGGCAAAGTGAGTTACTTTGAAGTGAATGCTGACAAAGTGAATGGCCTCTGTGAAATTAGCCCAGGATTGGGTTTGCGGAGGCGGTTGATGGTGTTGGCTAGCGTTGGAGAGGACGACGTCAATATTGTTGTGGGAAAATGCAATAATTTTTCGGGTGTTTTTCATTTCGTTGCCATTAGTTATCGACATGCTGCCAACCAAATCGACGCAGGACGCCCCAGTGGATCATCAGACACATTAGTTTACTTTGATGATTATTCATTTTGACAAATTTTTGTTTTCTCTTGTAATTTGGCTGTGGCTGCTGTGTTTGTTTTATCGTCTGAATGTTTGACATTGGATGGTTGAATGTGTGGACACAGTGGGTGTGTTTGAGGTTGACTTACAGCCTTTGGCATGAGCCCCTTCAGAAGGATGCCCGTCTGAGTGGTTCGTCTGGTTTGACGTACTTGGTCTCAATGGCAACCAATGCGACATTAATATCGCTGTCTAGTGGCTTCCTCTCTCATCATTCAATCAATAACAAGCCCAAACAGCGGCGGCAAGCTTTGATAATTCAATAAATGCGGGAGGAAAACGTCCGGAATTGTAATTGACATCATCCTTTGTGCATCATTCAGTCGATTAAATCGCAAAAATTTCATAAATTTACGGTGGAAAAAATAACAAAGAAAATTGACAAAATTAAGAGCACAGTCGAGTGAAGTCAAAGAGGATAGAGTGGGACGGGGGGCAATTGAAAGAAAAAGTAGAAAAATCACTTACCCAAACATAACAAGATCGACACAGAAGATGATAAGAAAGCGACTCGGTAATCCATCCGTTTCAATAATAATCGACCATTTTCAAAAACGTCATTAATCCCATTTGATTTTCTATCTTGAAACCGGGGGGCGACCCTTTGTTTTGTCGACGACGATATTTACAATGTTGACGACGGTTCGTCGATGAGATGAAAGTCAATTTGTAATCCGTTCATCAAAGCCGGAACGAATGTTTCGTTCTGGGAATGTCTTGCTATTTTCGGATGCGGAAGAAACTTTTTAATAATCTGCTCGCCTTGTCAAAGAGTCGAAGGATTCGCCGAAGGGGGAATAGGGGGGCGATGCGGGGGCGGGGTGGCGATATCGACTATGACGGGGATGATGGCACCCACACTGAACAGTTCCGCTGAAAAACTGCACTTTGTTTGTCCAATCGTCAACGTTGCGGATTCGCTACACTCCCCCCGTCTCTTTCACTGTCTGTGCCCCACCAATAAGCATCCGCACACTTGATATTTATGGAATATTTATTCTCCCAACAAAGTATCACAATTTATGGTTTGGTGTGTCGTAAAATAATGTTGAAATTTCTTGTCTTTTTTCGCTGCTCGGGGCTCGATCGTTGGAAAAGAGACGGACCGCTTCAACTGAACAAGCAAGCAAATGGCAAATAAAAATGTTTTATAAACATTTAATACATTTTTATCGGTCGATGTGACTCTGGTGGTTATGCCAATGATGGATTGATTCAATGTTGATCATCATCGGCGATGAGTTTCTGAGTTGCTCTCGCTGGAATTCACTCACTTTGATTTGCTGATGAATGCTCCTAAACGGCACGATGATTCTTCATCAAATGTCAGTTTCACACACACACACACACACACAGACAGACACACATGCACAAAACATCGACGAAAATCACTTTGAAAATGTCACCCAAGACAATCTGCTAGCAATGTTGACGAGTTGACAGCATTCAATGAGAATCGCTCACATCGGCAAAAAATAATCGGCAAATTCCCATAAAGGAAACGTTCCGTCTGAGCAGCAGTTGACTCGTTTCGCACCAGAGCGCTGAGACTTGTTTCCTTTCGCCACAAAATCTCACGACCGACTGACTGTCGGCAACCATCACATCAGAGTGGTTCAACGTGCGAGAAGCTTTTCATCGTGCTTTTCGTTCGCTTTCTCTCTGTCTTTCGCTGAGAGTGGCTCTCTCTCGCCGAGCGAAAGCGAGAGAGAGAGGGAATGAATCATGCGCGAAATATTGACACATCTTTGGCTACCATTCGCTACCACAGAGCCATTGCCTTATCTGATTCAAATGATGCTGTGGATGATGCCAATGATGCCAATGATGATGATGATGACATTCGTCGGGTAGGTATCATGCGCTGCATCAATGGCATTCATCTTGGTCTTTGTGTGTTTCCATCGTTTTGTCAAATCGCTGTTTCGTTTCTCGATGTTTGAAGTTCATTATTTATGAAGCGAACGGGGTTTTTGCCTCATCGTTTCCGGATTGTTGTTGGCTGATGTTCTGTTGCTGTTGCTCGAACGGTTAGTGGTGCTGTCGTTCATGGTGTTGTGATTGACATGAAATTAAATTTTATTTACGGCATCGACATCGACATCAATGCTTGGGCTATGAAAAATTACGTGCAAATGAATGGAGATTGTTCGCTGGGAGTTTTGATGAGGGATTTTCGGGGAGTGAAAGTAAGAGATTGAGCGGGGGTTGGAGAGGGGGAGGATGATAAAGGGTGTCGTTGAGGAGACTGATGAAAGTGGATTTCCCATGATTTATCAATGCATCGTGAAAGCTCTTAGAAAAATAATCTCAAATTGCCAGAAGCTCTCGAAAGATGATGCATTCGGGACGCCTCCACCAGACGATGCCAAATCAATCATTTGGCCAACTGATGAACCGCTGCGTCAACACGCTTCTTGCAATCATCCACAAAGTGCATGCCATCCTTCCGGATAGGAAACCTCCACAAAACGGCAAACAACTCGATTTCATTTGAATTTGGCCGCAGCGACTTGTGTTGATTTTCAATACGAAAAGCCTTTGGCGATAATTCCGTTGAAATCTGTGAAAATGGCGAGGAAGCATTCAAAGCGCAAACGGATTGTTTTAAAAGACGAACTTAAATTAATATTTGAATGTTAAATGTAGCCTTTGGAAAACCGGTAATTATCCTTTAATGTTGTTGCACGACGAGTTGAATGCTTTACCGGCGGCCATAACAGAGTCCGGAACAAACGGCCGGGTGATGCGATACTGGAGGACGCGCGCACTAAGCAAATTGGATATCAAAAAGTTTCCGAATCCCGAAAACTTTTCGCTAACTCAATTCAAAATCTTTCAAAATTCAACCAAATGATTGATGGAGCCACCCACCCCGCTCATCGGGCGGTATCAACGAGTTGGCGAAACCGCGCGTACGACACGGTGTGCTCACCTCGTCGCCGTCGTGGACGCGATGTTTTCCACTCATTCCATTCGATATGGTTCAGTTTTGTCGTAAATTTGCTTGCAAGTTATTTCGATAGATTTCCGAAAACGAAAAGAAATTCCTCAGCGCAGATTAACGAGAATTCTCCGTTTGACACAAAAACCGGCGACACAACATCGACGGGCAACATGGCCAAGAGCCTCGGCTCGGCTGGGTGTGAGGCGGATGGCAATCCAACAATGAAGAATGATATGTGCATTGCTGAACTGGATTTTCCGGATAATTTCAAAGAGGATGTTCAACTCAATTAATTATCGTTGAAATGTCAAATGGACGTTTTACGCGAGTTGCTGAATGTTTCAAGGGTTTTGGTTTTGTTTGCGATTTGCAAATTTGTCAGTTTTTCGTCTTTTCGGAATGCCTCAAAGGAATGAGTGGGAATGAGTCAATTGGGTGACTGGCGACACCAGAATGCGGGGGCGAAAAATGCTTTGCGTTCAGCAGATGGTCGCCACTTTACCAGCCAATCACCAAAATGGCCAGAAACCATTAAACATTTCAACAGAGAGTTTTTCATTAATTCCAACTTGGTCGACATCAGCCGGAGATCGCCGCTCCGGTCGAACCCCGAACCGAATTATATTCAACCATTTCGCCGATGCTGTTCTTTTTCATAATTCACAATCGTTTTGTCTCGCCATGCATTATTAATAAACGGCACTGACTTTTCAACCATGCCAAGTGATTGAGCTAAAAATCAATTTTCACCGAAAAACTTAGCAACGGAAAAACTGATGGTATTTTCCATCTTGGCTGGCATGTTATACTTGCTAATAACTTATGCAAATTCACTGGAACAATTGACGATGACGAAGACATGACCGGATTGACGGGCGAATATGGAAGAAAAGGGATAAATGAAATCGTTGAAATTTTAAATTGAATGGAAAGCTTGGCTGGAAGCTCGAGCAAAGTGCTTGTTCCGAAAGGAAAAACCAGTTTGTTATGCATCGGTGATTTTTCCGAGGAAACAATGATTTATTCAGCAAATGCTTTTGCATTTCGGGTTCGAGGACAGGAAATTATGAATTTTGTCATTCGACCAGGGAATGGTTGGGGGGTGATGGGGAGGCGAGGGGAGCTGCCGGGTTTATGGTGAACCTTTTCGAATCCAACACTGATTTACCTGCGATCAGCCACACGAACTCAATCATCCGAATGGAACGTCCAGTCCCATTCAATTCCCTTTATTATTGACGTGGCCCACTGTGCCTGATTGCAAGTGCGATAAATATTAATTTGACATTCGATAAAATTGAAGCATCGCAAATGCCGTCGCATCGAAATGTAATAAATTTCAAAAGTGACATGTTTTGTTGTAATGCGTTTGCAGCATGTTCGATTTGT
>JANSTV010072338.1:0-10542 GCA_027564135.1 Lestremia cinerea | reverse complement strand
TCTATAATGATAATATGAACCCATTTCGATGGGAATAGTTGAATCGTTACGAAATCACTGTTCATCTTCTCCAATTTCGTCTGAATGTCCTGGTGTGCGTTTGTGTTTCTATGGTTGTGTGTTTGTGTGTTTGCGTGTGTGTGAGTGGTGAGCCCAAATGGTAGCTTAATCCATTTCACGGTTCACAACATTTACAAGTTAAATTTAGATGAATTTATACCGAAAATAACCAACATATTTTCGTATGTTTGGATTTTCAGTATTATTTTGTTAATAATTGCTATGTCGGATGGGATATGCCTAGCGGAACATGATTTGCGAATTTTGCCGAATGGAATATGGGTGAATGTTTGCTGTGTTTGAGCTGAAAGCATTTTTCGGTTTTGCAAATGTGAAATATTCGAGAGGCGGCGAGTACCCCTTTTGCTGTGCGACATCCAAGTGAAAATACACTCGGCGAAAGGGGCAGTCGGATTATGTTTGATGTCGTTTTTTTTTCGTCGTGGAGGAGTGCTTGGAATGACTCGTGACGAACGTAGGCGAATCGTCGACTGATGAACCGCTTTTTCCCTCCATCGCCTCACACTTGTGCACTGGATGAGCTGGGATCATCTGTGGATTGTCCAGAAAAATATGTGCCCTGCAGCTTAACATTTCACTTCATTCAGTTCTGATGGAGTCGGCTACAGCAACTCGCAATCACATCGGTCGAACATCAAAAATCATTTAGCTTAGCCTCCCCCGAGACAATGCGTCCACCAGAAAGTCGTCTGCACGACCAGTGGCGAGGATTTAATTGAAAATTATGAAAATCAAGTGGAAACGGTCGCTTCCTCTCATCGCATGAGTGCCGAACGCAAGTAATCGACACGGATATGAATGGAGGAGATTACAGTTTTGCTCAAAGACGAATAGCACGGAAACGAAACGTTTTCTGAAGCATTCAAAGGGCTAAATTAGATGAAGTACACTCGTATGTATTTCAAGATGGTGGACCATCCCACGAAGTCGGGGTGACTCAGACGGTCAAAGTTGAATCGGTCGAGCCAAGAACTCCACAATTTACACCCGTCTCATCGTTCATTCCCATTTGGATTTGACCTGAAATGAAAGTCCGTTTGCTGGCACTTGTGGGCGATCGTCTTTCGACTCTTGTTTGCTTTGTGTCTCCGTGTTACGAGCTTCCGGTAGAGCCACGGCATAGAAGTTTTGCCTACATGAGCCTTGCACCGTTTGCCCATCGCAATCGGCGAGCAACCTCCAACAAACTTTTCAATATAATTTTCCTTTTCTCAGGTTTTTTCCGGTTTCGGCGGACCACAAAACTTACGAAAATGAAAAGCCGCACCGCGTATTCCGGCCGCTCTCCCAGAGAAAAGAAAATAAAAGCGAAACTCTGCTTCTTTCTCTTGACTTTGTGACGGTTTAACTCAATTTCTCTCGAACATTTGCTTTGTTCGTGACAATGACGTTCGGGTCAGGCACATTCCAACTTGAGCTTATTTACACATTATTATTGCATGAACTTTTCGCCTTCTCCTTCATCTTTTCGCGTTAACCAACCAATAAGCAAAGTTTCGAATGGATTTTCAGTCGAAACGCGTGTTGACTTTGAAGTTTCTGTGTGGAAATGGCGGAGTAGCGAGATCGAATGCACACGCCATGGATACGGTGAATTTCTGGAGGGTGATCGGTCCCGAAGAGAAGAGAAGGGAGAACGGTGACTGGGGTGACGTGTGGTGACGCTTTTCGTAATTCATCTTTGACAACAAATTAGAAATTCATGAAATTGATCTTAATGAATTATTTATCTTCCGGGCGAATGGAATTTCGTCCTCGAAATCAGTTTGTGCCGGAGAAATTTACATTTCGTTCCGTTTCGTTTGTGAAACAATGAACGGAATGTGATTAGTCATTTGACATTGAAATGGTGTCGAATATCAATGCTGAAACCATTCCGGCATCGTTGACACCATTTGCCACTTTCGCTTTCGCCATTGCGTTCACTCTCTCTCTCTCTCTCTCTCTCTCTCTCGCTCCTCCAAGCTCAGCTCGAGACTGCGTAAATTATTCAGTTTTCGCAGCAAAACAAAAATGCAAACATTAACATCCTCGTACGAAATGCCGAATGAATGATGATCATCGTAATGGTGATATGCCGCATTGAATGCCGTTGAGACAAACAATATTGCAATTAGCTCCGGAAATACATGCAGAATGAATTTGGCGAGAGTAATTTTATTATTTTTCGTGTAACTGTAATTAATTTTTGATGCTGCGACTGGGAATTCACAACGGTCGCCGTTTTTATGCACACGCGCGCAATTCGAATGAGATTTCGGAAAATGATGAAAGCTTTCTGCAAGTCACTCGAGTGGAATGGACACGTCTGTGTCACTCTTTCAGCGCGTATGCTAGTGTGTGTCTGTGTCGCAGCTCGGACACCAATGTAGATAGATTCATGTTTGTTTTTTTCATTTTGCGGATAAAATGAGCTCTGCGACAAATTTAAATTTTTTTCTGGAGTTATTAATGTTGACGAAGTATTTCGTTGATGTTTGTTGAAGACGACACTCTGGAAATACGGCTGCGGTTGAATAGTTTGAGAGAAAAAGTGAAATCAATTTGAAGACGGGCTGGGAAGCTGTTAATGAATTATGGATTCTGTTATTGAAAAGAAGTAAGGGTTGAAACGCTCCTGAGTTTGTACTAGATTGTCGTATCAGAATGACGTACTAGATTGTCGTATTAAAATGTCGTGCTAGAATGTCGTACTAGAATGTCTTACTAGACTGACATGATGTTCGCTTCTCCGCAATCATCGCACTGAGACGAATCCCATCCAATTCCCCGCGAAAATTACAACCTCTGGCCAGCTCGGTTCATTGAACATAGATAACGACGTTCATCGAAACAATCGCTCGATCGACAATAGCTCAAAGCAATGAATTCAGTTTTGTGAGAAAATCAGCACAATGACTTCCGCTGCTCCGCCCAACGAAACAACAATGAAAAACTCTCATCAAAAACAATAAAAATCGATCTCCCACACTCACACACAACTCGCCAGCAGGCACAGAGAGGAGAGCAAACCAACTAACAACCAGCAAAAATGAATTCAAGCCCAATAAATCAAAAATGCAATAACACTTGCACGACAAAATTTCACATTTTGCCGGAAAATTCCATTCGATGCAACACGAAAAGCGAGAATTTGTTTTCTCGTTCGAATCAACAGAATAGCAACGAATGGCATTAGTCGCATCCCTGGCCAACGTGCTGGTGTATGGTGCTCTTCAACGGTGACCGGCTGTTGGCTTGTGTGTGGTTCGGTGCGATGCAATCACCATACGTTCAACGGTGATGATGACGACGAGGTCGCCCACAACCGTCGACAATACGTTTTTGTCGAGGTATTATTTTGTTTTCGAATTCTCTGCGGACAACAGTTCGATATTTGTTGTGAAAATGCCACTGACTTTCAGTTGAGATATTTTCTACTCGGTTTTTATTTGAATTTTTGGTCGAAAGTAGACATTCAGAGCGAGCAATCGATATTTCTGCTTGAAATTTTCTGGAATTTCACCGGAATGGTGATGATTTGCAGGTAAATGCTTGTGTTCACACAATTCCAGGATGGCAAATCAATGCGGAGGGATATGCAGAATAACTTCTGTTTTTGAATTTCAGAACCTGAAACCGCCTCGTTTTCTAAACTCGATTGAAAACAATGATAACGAGCGCTTGAATGGCTTTTCGCTGAATGAAAGCTACTCACACACATGATCTCGTTAGAATTATTCACAGATGGAAATTGTTAACGAATATTTAGTCGGAATCGTATAATCACATTGAAACCACACATCTTGACGAGAGCACAAAGCTGTGAACCTGCACTACCCTGGAATTCCCTGGACTGGTTGAAGTTGTGGCTCAAAAGCTTGCACCACAATTCCATCAGGTCAGCGGCAACAAGTCCCAGCAATCTATTGAGCTGTTTCAAGTTGGGGATAAGGACAAAAGCAATGATATACCACCAGCCGAGCTGATTCTCGTCCAACACTGCCAAATTGGAAGTCACTTAAAAACTTGCACCATTCGCCGTTAGGTTGCATAAGCACTTTCCAAAAGCTACTCAAAATGCATATCCAGTGAATCATCCAGCGAGCACTAAAAAAACCACTAAATTTGGGCAATGCAATGCAGAAAAATCCAAGCGATTCACTCTCCCACCTCGGGCAAAGCCCTGCTCATTATCATCCGACGCATTAAAAGCCAACTAACGTGTTACGTCAAGTTTATTACTCTGGATTAATTTAATAAATTTTTCTTTCGAAACATTTTCGCAACGAACCGACGGCCAACCAAAAAAAGAAGAAAGAAACGAAAAGAAAAAGAACCCGACACGGCCGAATAATTCCAGCAAAACGGCAATACATTCATAACATTTAACAACAAAACTTGTTTAATTAATGCTGCGTTTTGTTGCTTTTCATTTGCAATGAAAAAGTCGGAATATTTATGAAAATTAAGCGAAAACTAGAAAAAGAATAAAACGCTGAACAAGCAGCTGAACAAAGAGCCGAACCGAAGCAGAAGAAGCAAAAAGAGGCAAATCAGAAAAGAAATGCTAAAGAAAAGAAAAGAAACGAAAACTTTCTACATTTTTCCAACGCGAAATTCCTCATCGAGCTTATTTCGCCAACGTCAAGACGAATTACGTGCGTCTGGATCTGTTAAGACAATATCATTTTTACGATAATTCGGAAGAGAGTCGTCAGCAGGGTTGGTCTTCGTCAGCATCGTCGGTGGCGTCAACCATAAAACACCTCGCCGAATCCAGCCGCTTCGCTTGCGGACACCCGCGACCACAAGGCGCAGCACTCCCACCTGCCAAGCACGCAAACACACATGCAAACACACACACGCACGCGAACACACACACGCACGCAAACACACACACACATACACGCACACACACACACACAAAGACAACTGCCCGACACAATTGCATCGCAATGATAATGCATGTCGCCCAACTCATTCGATCTGGTATTGTCTGTTGCCACCATCACAAACTGCCCGAGCCCGAAAGAACCGAATAATTAAAAAGTTTCGCTCAAGCATAATAACTCTTAACAAGCAATAATGGCTTTTGTTCATCTTTATGCCAACGGAACGACGCAAGTTTTTCCTCCTTGCGAAATAAAGTTGATTCAAATTAGTGTTTTGTCGCTCCTTTTTCTTCATCTTCGCCATTCTTTTGGGCGAGAATCTGCCGAAAATCTCGAAAGCGAAGAGACAATCCACCGAAGCGCCCGACTAATAACAAAGATGCGAGAAAAAAACGGAAGTGGCGGAAAGTAGCGGCGCATCGCAAAGGATTTCCAAACTGCGAGTCGTTATCTCTGTGAAAGCAGCCCGGTTCGAATGCATTCGCAGCGATTATTCCGCTCATTGAAATGCACGATTCAACGGTGAAAATGTTGAAACGCAATTATGTTCCGTTCGTCTGTTTATTTGCTCCATTAGTGCATCAACGGCACACATCAAGTTTCATTTGCAGTTTTGGCATTTCTATTTGGTATTTCCATTATGGTAATGGGCTAATGCTCGCAGCTTTGTGGATCCGAAAACAAAACGACGAAAGAGGTTTTCAATGTTGCCAAACGACATTAGCCGCATAACCGTTTGGAAGAATGTTGAATGTCGATAATCGTTCCGAAACGGCTGACTGCGTTCTTGGCAAAGCGGAATGAACGCGTTATCCTCATCGACGGAGCGAACTGACGGAGAGCTCTCTTACCTTGCTGCCGGCATGATTCAATCCTTTGTATATTAATTCGCAAGAAAAGCACCGGAAAATTCAAAACCCCTCAAATCGATGGCATCCACCGACGGAATAACAAAACAAATAAAACGTCCTGAATTCGATCCCATTCAAATGCAACTCCTCAACGATTCATCGACATTCAAATCCGATTGTGATTCGAAAGCAAAACTCATGAAAAAATCAAATTTCATTTAATTTATAAAAATAGCGTTTCAGCAACAGCCAATATTTGCAGACCACTTTCGGAATGGAAATTCGATGGTTGATGAAGTGATGTCGAACAAGCGGCGTATGTGCACCAGAAACGGCTTCCGTGCCCGGGAATGATGTAGGGGGGCTGGATATCCATCGCTCGCACCACTCGCCATATCGTTTGCTTGCTGACCGGCCCGGCCCATTCACAGTTTTGTTGATGATACAAACGATTATGTGCATTTGATGAGTGGATTTCGAAACCAAATGGATTTCAAAACAAATGAATGGCCATGCATTGACGTTCATTTCGTATCAGCTCGCTGTGTCATTCAGTGGTGCCATTGGATCCGTTGGATTCTCGAGAGCTGCATTGGAATGAAATTTTAACGAATGCAATTTGAATGTTTCGACTGCTGGCGATTCGGAGGGAAATGAGTTTCGTTTCGAATTCGGCTAATGGGAATGCGGATAGTTGACAGCCCAGGCATGTGAATATCCGTTTGATGGGCGTTTCGCTCGAGTTACAAACTACCGTTAGCTTTGCGAGCCAATTTCAAGCATTCAGGCACTGCCGAACCACTTCGGAACCTAAATCAACGAGATTACGTTTGGTTTTGTTAATTTTATTACTTCGATCATTACAATCAATGGTTGGAGTCTCATTACATTCAATAATTAGATTAATATTTACAAATTCTCTTATGAATTACATGAATAGTTTTGAAAAGAAAAATGTAGATTGATTTATGAGTTTTTAATATTTCCCTCCCACTCTTGAAAACACTTCAAGCTGCCGTTCGATTGAACGGCACATCATCGCGCTTTCAAACTACAAATACATGGCGAACCCGAGCGGGATTTCTCCAGGATGGAAACGGGTGGGTTGTACTTGTGCACTTGCGAGCCTACTGGAGCTTAAACAATTGAATGACCGCTGCTCGCCGCACAATCGCCCAACTCGATCCTGGTGGATGGATTCTCGGGTTGCTTAACTTCCGACAAGTTTTGCAAAACAGCAAACACATTTCAATGAATTTCCATCATCGAAAGTTGACAATAAAATTCTGCACAGAAATCCATCAATTACGGGCAGTGGCCGTGGATATTGTGTGAAAGACATTTATTTACATTGAACGTGGCCTCAAATCCACGGTGGGGCCTGGGGGAGTCGCCGCGAATAGCCGACCCATCACCAGCTCAGCTTTGCCGATACGTTCACGATCAAAAAGAAAAGCACATCTCGAATGGAAATCACCTCGAGTTCGACGTTGCGGAAAATTCTTGAGAAATTCGACGATTTCATTTGTCGAAACATCGAATGTCGGTGATGGAATTCGATGTGATGAATGGCTCAGTGCATTCTGAAGACCAGAATCTCTCAAGAATCTTCAAAGGTCGACGTTTCTCACCCCGATTGATGCTCAACACCTCAGACTGAGGCTTTCGTGACCGACCGCATAATTCAAATCGAAAGCACTCGCTGGAAATGTTCAATTCCGGTCAGGAAATCGATTAGAGGGAATGCTTTTCCGTGTCAGAACAACAATTTTCGGGCGGTCACCAAAGCCTCGCAGGAAATTATTACGTTAAAAAAATAAATAATTTATGATTTTCAAAATAACTTTTCATGAACGAAATGATGAATAAAAAGTCGAAGAAAACGAGCAAGTTCTCGAAAGCCTTTTTCGCAGAATCAATTTTGTTTTCCCAGTCACTTCTCAAGGACATGTTTCTTTGGCATTTTTGTAATCGATATGTTCGTTTCATTGATGAGATTGACATCTGTCAAGACGCAGTGGAGATGCAGTTAGTGATGAGCCAGCTACGTCGAGATGTTCCGATTGAGATACGTCCGGAAGATAGCTGCCAAAGCGGTGAGGAAAGCTGTGATTGACACTCCTTGCGGGAAGCGGGCTGAGCTTGTTGCTGTGATGGAAAACGAGTTATGGATTAGCCGCGAAAGTGATGAATTGAAATAGGGGTTATCGCTCACCTTGAACACGGTCGGCCCGTGAAAATCCGTCGAATAGTGTCTCACGCGATTCCAAAACCGGTGCGTTCTTTGGTCGATCTCCTTCCACGCTTTCCTCGTTGCTTTTCCAGTAAACCGTTGCCAGAGTGGCCAAACACTGAAAATAATGTTTCCGAGAAGTCAATTTTTCGCGAGTTCAATCGTGCGAGATGCGCTGAAAATCACCTTCAATTTCAAATCACCATGACGAAAATGTTTCTGCTCAACTTCGAATTCAAGACCAAGAATCGTCGTTTCGAGCCCTTGGCGACCAGTTATGACGGGTTCGTAACGCTTCAGGAATGTCGGATCGGCTTGCTCCCCGTTGATGAACCAGTTCAGATGAGTCGCTGGCTTTGAACGACCCGAAGTGCAGTTGATGTTCACAGTGTCGCCAATCTGATATCGAGGACGTCCTCCGCTTATTTTCGGCCCTTCATGTGGCAGCACTGCAACAAAGAGAACATTTGTGAATTTCATTTCGAGGAAGGCTTCATCAATTTAGCTGATTTGCCGATCACAAGCGACAACTCCTACGAGATATTTGCTGATAAAAATACACAAACATTCCCCCACAAAACCCATACGCTCCACAGCAACCGAGATAACAAGGCAAATTTCACTGGTGAATGGATCCATTCATCATTTCGGCGTCTATTTACAAAAGCGAGTTGATTTCTGAATGGAAAATTAATATCTTGAATGCGAATGTGAAATGTTCCATTCCACTTTGACTGGAGTGGCCGCCCAATCAAATGAGATAGAAACAAAAGGAGAGGAAGATTTTTGCTTTTAAAAGCCATCAAAAACCAGTGAAAAAAAATTCCCAACAATTCACACACGCGCGCATACTCCAGCCATCCTCCGCTATTTTGAAGCATTCCATGAAGCTCCAATGTCAACTCGGGCAAATAAAAATGATGAGCAAAATGTCAAACTAATAAATAAATAAATTTGTTTCGGATGCGATGTGACATTTTATTTCCTTTGACTTTTGTTATTTTCAAATGTCGTCCTTCTCGCAAAACTTATTGAATTCTGCGGTGTTGGGTGAATGGAAGAGAAGCATCGATTGGGTCACAACCGATCGAGGAGAGCTGAATGTGACGGCGACCGCAGAGAATTCCGTGGTGTTCGGTCAAACAGAGAACTTTCGCTCGAGCATCCCATCAGTGCGCTTGTCATTTTGGCCGGAATGCATTTTCCGTGAAGAATCATTAGCATTCGCCGAGAACGGCTACGACGCAGACACATACCTCAACAAACTTGAAACACACAAAATGATGGCAAAAATGAAATTTGTCAAGTAGCGAAAAAAGTTTAAAAATTCAATTTCATGTTTATGATGTAATCAATATCGGCAATTGACAACGATACCATTCGCCAATGAGTAAGATGATGATGTTGTTATCATCATGTTGTAGAGCCATCTACGACATCCGTTCGGTCCTCATCGTCGTACTCAACTGCACATTGTCGAATCGAAACGACAACATATTGAAAAATTCAATTTCTCTTCCGAGCATAATGAAATCAATAAAGACGGAAGCAAAATGTGAAGAGAGGAAAAAATGCTGGAGAAAAAATCGAATTTCGAAATTTCTTTGCTTGGTGCCTGGGTGTGGGTGTGTGTGTGTGTCTGGTTTGCCTCGTCGTCGATCGTCTGCCGGATGACATTTTTCAATAATGCCGCATGGCTTTCGCATCTGATGTTATTCCTGGGGATCCGCTTTGACATGTTGAGTGACTCGCAACCGATGCACGCATCGTCACACATTCACCGCATCAACGAATTTGCATAATTTTTATTATGCTTTTAATAAATAAGGAAAATATTATTAAATTCTGGCAACGGTCGCTGTATCGATACGAGAGGGAGTTCTTAATGTGATTTCGATCAACCGAAAACGTCTTTTACGGAATATTTCCCTCAGAGAATTCAGTCTCTTTTGCGAAAATAACGTTCTCGGGCAAAGTTTGCGGAACCCAAGAACCCGAACCTGAACTCCTTCGATCGAAGTTTCTCGTCTTTGGGAGAGAGTTTCTTGCCGAGCATCGAATCGAATCGAGCAATTGTTTGCAAAGTGTACAACTTTCGAAGAAAAGTTTGTTTGTCATTTTTTTTGTGTCGTTGTTGTCGTTGGGCATCCTTTGGAGGATGGGGCAATGCGGACAGTCGATTCGCCCGCATGTCATAGCAGTTATTAATGACACCCTTCCAGCGCTCGCTCGTTCCTCGAAGAACAAACAATAAACTGAACTGCCGTTGCATTTGGAAAGATCTCTTGATTGGTCTCGGTGAGATGCGCACCCAGATAACCGAAATTTTGCATATTTTATTTGGTCGAGCGCGAATGACAATGAGCGAAAAAGAACGAGAGGGATATAGGGGGGAGGGCACGAAAGAGAGGGATAGGGCGGGAAAAGGAGAAATTACGTATTCAGCAAACGTGAAATGAAAATAATATTTCTCAAATATTTGCATTGAAAATGATTTTTCATG
>JANSTV010072327.1:0-10544 GCA_027564135.1 Lestremia cinerea | reverse complement strand
CTCGATCGCTCACACACACAGATGCACACCCACCAAACACACAGCATCTCAACGAATGCGATCGAGTATGAGCATCGCACCCACACATGCCCATAGTCTGAAGCGGAACAGTGTATTCGGGTCGTCCTATGGCGCGCATCGGGTGTCGATGGAAATTAATGATGAAAATTCTTGTTAGTCGTTTCATCTCGCCTGGGCTCTCATCTCCAACAGGAAGGACGTTTCATCAATCTTTTGAATTGGGTCGACAATGACATCACCGTTATATTTCGTCGAATTCGGTCATTGCTTGCGCAATTATCGTCTGATAATCGCCACTTGAATCCAATGGCCTATCAAACACTTGAAGCGAATTCCATGAGCTCATCCTGAGCTTCGCGATAGCCGTCGGATGAGTCGCGATGAACATCCTTTGTGTCTCAAATCCATTCCGGTGCTGACAGTGTAGCAAAGGCGTGGCCACGACTATAGCATGTGTTGGTAGAATGATCACCGCTGCGGCAACAGCCAATGACTGCTCTACGCTCAAAAACACATCTTGAATGTCGTTCAAATTCTATTCGAATTTCCATACGCATCATTACTCACGTATCGTCACATCACGTTCCTTCTTTCTCACCCAACTCATTCGATCTGCTCCTCGAAGATGATTCACCCCAGTGAATCAATCCAAAGTCAATTTCTTATCTTCGTTTCGTTGCATCGATCAAACATTCTTCCGCGAACAACTAATCGGCATCATCCAAATCGGCTTACGACAAGCAAATGAAACAAATTAACTAAGACCATTTGAAGGAAACTTTATTGAAAAACCAAAAACATAATCGAATTACAACAGCAAATTATCGCAACGGACAATACTGAAAAGTGACAAACAAAAAAAAACAAAGAAGATGGAAATTAGGCGCTGATGAATTTGGCGACAACCAAAGCGATGACTGAGAGAGCCATCGAAGCGTAGGGGGTGACTGCGGAAGATGGAGCTGTTGGGATTTCGGTGTGATTGAAATGCCATCTGTTGCAGCCGTGACCTTCGCAAATGTAGCAATGCTCGCGTTTATTGCAGGAGGTACCGCTGGATGACAGACAACCTCGTTCAATGTTGCTGGCTGAAATAAAATGGTTAAACTGTTGAAAAAGCCCAAAAAAAAATCATTCAAAACTCACGGCTTCGGCGAATGAAACAGCTGTCGGTGCCATTGAATACTGGACATGGGGCCGAGTTGGTTTGGATTTCGTTGCTGCAAGTCGAATTCAAATTTCCTTCACAAATATGGCATTGTTGCCGGTGAGTGGGGAACACCTCGTTATTGCAGCCACTTTGGTTGTTTAATCCGGTGCAAAGGACACAATTTGAGTCGGCAGTGCAGTTCTGCAACACTGCGGGATCCCATTCGTCGCTGCAGCCCCTCAGAGTATGGCCATCTTTGCGAGGAAGGGAATGCGATTAGTTTCAAAATGACGGCTGTCGTTGACTTGAAGGGACTCACCGACGATGCGCGTGTAGCATCTTGTGTCAGCCGATTGGTTGGCACAGTCTCTGGGATTGATCACCCATGGCTGTTGTACGCAGTTAACATCCGACGCCGAATTGCATGTGATGCACGACTCTGATACGAAAACATTGAAACGCAATTAGTCTCGATGGCAATCTTATCGCTTGCGGCGAATATTCAAATGACGAATTCGCAATGAGGTGTTACATAACCACAAAACGAAATCAAGCTCAAACGACCTGCGACACCTGTATGAACTCTTACCTGACACAGTCCAGCCGAAGAAAGCGACCAGACAAATCACAGCAAACATCAATTTTGACGACATTTCTAGAGTATTTCTCTGCTTTGGAATGACAATTGCACCGCACCTTAAATACTTCTGATCTCTCAATGGATTTTGCAACGAATCGATCTGAACTGATCAATGTGATGACTCAAACTGATTGAAATTACCCGAAAATATTTCGTGTGAATTGAAAGTGGAATTGTTGCTGGCTGTTGCGCACACTGAGGCTTAAACGATCGCCACCACACCAAATAATTACTTTTAAACGAAATTATCTAAATCTCAAGCTTATCTTATCGACAGTGCTTATCGGCAACGGTGTTGGTTATTTCACACACTCATCGACCGTGGAATGTTGACGCACACACACACACACCCGCCGATGAGTGTGTGACGAAGCGCCTGCGAAATCATGCATTTTATTTGGTTTTTTTTTTTTTTGCTTCTCGCTCGCATCGCCGCCGAGTAAATATTGGAATTGTCAATGATTAAAAATATCGAACAAATGCGTAAGCTAACGAATGAATGGGAAAGAAAACGATTCACCGCCGGTTGTCCGGTGTCGGGAATTTTGGTTTCGATTTTCTTGCTTATTTGCATTTGTCAACGTTGCGCCGGGTAATTGATGTGTTGGATGGTTATTTGAACGACAATGAGTCATACTGTCGCAATCAGTACCGTTAAGGAGGGGAACTTATCACAAAGACAGGTGTGAACCACTCTGACACACTTGTGATGGTTCGCAACGTTCTAGACGAAACTCAACTGTTGGATTGAGGTCGACACAGGGCTTGTTATTCGCCATCATAACAACGATTCATCAAAATTGGAAGTCAAACAGTGTTATATCCGTTAATGAAAACGAAATGAATGACTGCGTTGAAAGATTCAATTGATGTGGCTTCCGTTTTCGATTCGTGTCCATCACCGTTCAATGTGCAAGCTTTATTCAAACGGTCGACTGTATCGAATGCACACACTCACTGTGGCTCATGTTGTGATGCGATGAGAGGAAGACGCGCAGAAGGAAATATCCATTTCGACATTTGGCGTTGAAAAGACTTTTCGATGAATCGTTCATATGTTTGGTGACGATGATATCGGAAATGAGAGTTATTTATTTGGTTGATATTTCGAAATGACGTTCACGAGAGGAAGATGTGATTTCTTCACATAAGAATTTGACTCCTTCTGAGTGATTTCCCGGCAAGGAAAAAAACGGTCGATTCCAGTTGGAATTTCTCTCAAATGCCCCAACGTTGAATATGAACGCCACTTTACCGCCACTTGCTCCACTAGAACGAAGCCTAATGCAATTCAAATGTGTACTAAAGTCCGCATTGAAAGACAAATGTCAAGCAGACTGTTATTGTTTTCCATTTCGAACGAAAGTCATGAACGAATTGAAAGCCGACCCAACATTTTGAATTTAATTGTTTTTCTGTTTGAAATTCCATTTGTTTCATTTGAAATTACAATAATTTGACGCGTACCTGATACTCAACAATAACCAACGACAGTCTGGCTGAAAAGCTTAAACGAAAATGCATGCATTTTTTTACATAATTGATTTACAAAATGCTGTTTATCGGTGCAAATTATCAGCAAAGTTCGAGTTGCCGGTCATCAAACGAATCGAAAATGAAAATCTATCGTTTGGAAGCAACACGGTGCTCGTTCACGTGCCACCAATCGATTTGAGCCGTGGACTACGAGAGCTCACCTTATCGATGCGGTTTAAACGACGAGTCATTCGACATTTGCGAAGTTTGAATAAAGTTTTGGTGATCAAAGCGACCCCAACAACGGATGTGGTGGATTATGCATGGTATGACAGGTTTGGATTGCGAGGCGCAAGGACAATTTATCCATTTTTTCGATTATTTTTTTAAGGAGCAAACGAGCAGCGCTGTTGGCCTGGGAGAAAGTCGAAATTGATAATTTAATGTCGTGGCTTTCGACGCTGGGCGGAGCGTTTTCAGCGTTGGGAGACAGTTTTGGGAGATGCGTAAGTTGTGGATTCCTCATTGGAGGCTGATGTGAGCATTCCAGGCATTCAATTGATTGATCTTTCCAGGCGGATATTGCTGGCAAAATATCCATCTATCAATGGAAGATTGGCATGAGGTCCGGAGATCCGGCTGTGATTTCCAGATGCAAACTGTATTATAGCATATCACTTATTCAGAAAGGGCGACTAAAGGCCGCAAAATATCTGGTGCTGCAAGAATACGAAAAGGCGAAAAAGGAGCGAGAGATTGGCGGTGATGAACGTCTGTACAAAATGTGCCATGGTATTTGGCTCAAGCTTCAGTATTCGTATTTCCTGAGGAAGCAGAAGCGACTGACCGAGCATTGAATGCGGGTGATCCACTGCTGTGTTGAACTGTTAAAATTTTTTACCAAATAAAATTTGAGGCGATTTAATTGCGTGTTTAGCTTTTCCCGATGAATTGCTCTTTCATTTGCCATCGATTCCTTGACAGGTAAAACTTCAAAAGAATCTATTCCAAATTGGTTTATTTATAAATCTCTTAGTGACGACTTACATTAATGAATCGAAAAAAAAAAATACACACACATTGTTTTTGTTGTAAATTTAAAGAAAAGAATAAGAGAAAAATCAAAAGAAGATTTTGAGATAATCGTTGTTGAATCGAAGCGAAATATTCGGTGAGCATCGCCTTGCGCAGAATTCGCATCGAATTGCATCAGTCTTGAATGGTGGCAGCAACCGCCAAATCGCAATTCAACCGAATTTCACTCACAGAATATTTGAAAGATCTTTCTCTTGGGCGCCAAAACAAAACCCGCCCCAGAGAATCCTCAGAAGGAAGAGTAGGAAAAAAAACAAGAAAATAAGAAAATCGTTGAACATGAAAACTCCAACGATATATTCCGAATTAACTAAAAGAAAAGTAAAGTCTCCTCGAAGCGATTTAGTCAATGGCCAATGTTCCCATTGGATCCCATGCAGGAAGAACAATTGGATTCTGTTCAAACACTTGAAGCACCTCGGTCGGCACCACGCTCTTGTCTACGACAATTTCAAAGACAAACTCTTTGAACCAATCGGCCGACATGATCAAATAGCCCTTTTCGCCACGATCCTCACCCCAGGAGTTCTCCACACGGAATTTCGTTGGTTTTCCATCATCCTGAAATTGGGAGAACAATCATGAGTTCAACTCTTTTCGAGCAGTTGACATGTGACACTTACATCGCAGGAGACCGCTGTAAAGACCATGGCATGCGACATGGCTGATTCGCCATAGAGCAAACGATCCGCTTTGCTCAAAGTGATTTGAATGTCAACGCCAAACACCAATTTGAAATCGTGAATGGTCAAGTCTTCTATTCCTTGTTTGCCGGCAAAACGTTTCGATACTTCGCAACCGAACCAAACTGGTTCAGAGTTCTTCAAGCTGGTTGTCACCAAGTCCATAAGCAATTCGACAGGTTGATTGTTGTACAACACAGGACGGCCACCAACGACATTGCCCAAACATTCAACGGTGTATGCTTGACCGTAAGCACTGGTGGAACGTGGATCGGTCACAATGCACACTTTGTCATCGACATTGAAGCATTGCTTAACGTATTTCTCGTAGAATTCAATGGGACGGATTGGACCCACGCACTGGTACGCCTTGCTCTTGTCGTAGTACTCCCATTTGAACTTCTCGTCTGGGATGCCCAAGCAGATTCCGACAATACGGTAAATCTCCACCATTTGTTCATTCAGTTTGGCTTTCAAGTCATCATCAGCGGCTCCATTCTCGACCAATTCGCGAAGGACTTTTGTATATTCGCGCAACTGAAAATCGAAAGGAAACCTTGTTAGAAAGTGTTGAAAGAGCGAACTGAATACGAATCCCTTACCTTGCTCTTCAAAATCGAATTCAATCGAATGCTTGCTTCACACGAATAACTCTCGGGGAAACACTTCTTCGGCATCAAGCCATGTTTGTTGATCAGATTGCAGATCATATCCCATTGTCCTCCATCGCAAGTTGGATCCTGCAAATTGGATTCCAATTAGAAAATGTCAAATTTCATTGACCAATACACTTACATTCAGCAAGAACGACACCAAACGTCCGGTAACCGTTTCGCCACGTTGAGCCGTTTCGATGATGTTGTTCAAGAAGTAATGGCAACGTTCGATCTTATCCCAATAGAACAAGTACGCTTGCGAGAATTCGAATTCATCCAAGTTATACTGTTTCATGAACGGAATTCGGATGCAATTCAATGCGGCAAAGATCCAGCATCGACCCGAGCTTTTCTGATTCGTCAATGGTTTACCCTCCGACTCAACCTTGTACGTGTACACGTGCTGGGTGTTCTCCAGAGCTTTGCGCGACAAACACACCTCAAATGGATCGACTCGCGAACAAACATTTTGCGCCAAACGATTCTTTGGGCATTCGTAGAATTCTTCACGCCATTTTTTCAATGTTTCATCGGTTAACGGGGCTGCAATGAGATTCAAATTGGAATGTTGAATATCGTGCAGCAATAAAACCGTATTTGTTTTGAATTTTGCCACGAATGAAATGATAAACATTCAATGTCACGCTTAGAGGTCGACAAATCTGCTGGATCATTCATCGAAATCTCTTGCAACTCTAGACGTTTTCAAAAGATAAAGCTCACTCATCATTGTTCAATCAAGAATAAATCACCCAAAACACCGCCGAAAGACTGAACAAAAGTGAAATACCGAACACCAACCGCAAAGCATTTCATTCACATTATTCGGTGGACTGTGCTGCCGCGGCGATAAAAATAAATGCACGCGCTCAGTTTGCAACGCGCAACAATAAATAATCGCAGTTAAATAAACAAAAGATGGAAAACGATTAATTTGAACGATTAAAAATTTCACGATAACGAAATCATTGCTGCATGGACAATGGTCTCTTGATTGCTAATCGTTTCGAGCGATGTCGATGGGACATTCGAGTAATCAGGAAATGAGTTTCCTCGACCATTGTTGTCATCTTGATGAATTCAACAAAGAATGGGTGTGGAATATGCAATTCGAACAATGAGATCATCTCAACGGCAATGAAATTCGATTCCAATTGGAATTTTTAATTTATTGGTTACCATAACCACGCGTAAATTCCATCACATGAATTATTCATCTGAAATCTGTCACAAATTCCGTGTGACGGAACGAAAACGAAAGTGAAATCGTCGATAAAAACTGATCGGCATAAACTTTCCATCGCTTTTTTTTTTTACTCGATCGATGCTGAATTCTGGTGAAATTTTTTGCAATAAATTGTTTTGTTTAAGAATTTACCTCCAGAAGTCATAGTTCCCGAGCGATACCTAGCAAAATTCACAACAACTGTTTGACTTTGCGATTTGGTTGAGTTGATTAGACTTTTCCGAATACTTTTTTTCGCTTTTGAGTTGAATTTATTCCACAAATGCACAAAGAAAGTAAAGTAAATGACTTGTCATCAGTGAATGGTTGGTAACTTCACGCCGGTTGCGTTTGCTCATCAGCAGTGACATCTGGTGGTGTTGAGGGGAAATTCCAACAATGGTTTTTTCATTCCGCTTGACAGGTTTAATAAGTTGGCTTTGTCCTCGAGATAATTGGGTCGCCGAAGACACTCGATTGATTTATCAAAGGATTCATACTCACTGCGATAGTACTTGTCATCTTCCACCTCAAATAGCTCATATTCACATTCCGGCTTGTCGTTTTGATATTCAGCGTATACCTCATCCTCCTCAGCCTCTGCAAATTTAAGAGTTTCCTTAAAGGATTTTCCTTCCAGGATCGCCACAGGATTAAACTTACGTAGTAGATAGTCCTCTTCGGGAGCATATTTTTGTGTATCTTGTTGATCCATAGCGGCCACTTGATCCTTCTCCTTAATTTCCTCCTCATCCTGATTGTCGTCCCACACCCCAACGATTTTGGCATATTCATCGTTTCTGAGTGGTTTATCATCGTCCAACGAATATTCCGCATAAGCTTCCTGTTCAACTTCCTCTTGTTCGTAGTTTGTTTCCTCGGCAATTTCATCGATGACAACTATCCAAAAACGAATTCAATTACAATCGACTCACGATTTTCATTCTCTAAAGAACTTACAAACATCTTGCGAATCCTGTTCAATTATGTCTTCCAACTCCAGCAGATACTCTTCCTGCTCTTGTTCCTGTTCAATGTCGTAGTCGATGGGCATGATGTTGTCATCGTATGGCGTTTCTTCATCATTCAGGGTGTATGTCAATCCGGGTCTCACCCATTGCGGATGTGCTTGCTTCAAATTAAGATGCAACGATGGTACGGCTGTGTTCAACAGTCGTCGACAACCTCCGTTGAAACAATCCGCATCGAAATGTCTTCGACAAATTCGATATTGCCGGTAAACCGCCATCGGTGACTTCAGTCGAATATTGTTGTTATTGCAGGCATTCATCCACATTCGATTTCGTTCACGTTCTGCAAAGCATCGTAATCGTTAATCCTTGGTTCTTCCTTCTTCTCTACTTTCTCATCGTCAACACTCACCTTTGATTGGATGCGGAAACAAATGATATGTTGTTGCCTTGTTCCCGCGATTGTTGTTGAACGGACATCCTAAAATACAGCACGGCATTTTCTTTGTTGACCAAAAACAATGTGAATATACGTTTGCCTTCACGTCAATGGGATCCCGTGAGAAAATTACTAGAAAATCCACCCAATTTATTCACTTGAATCGCATCCAATCATTATTTTCATATTTTTTTTGATGAAATTGACAACATTAGAATTGAGTTGGATTGGATTCACGAATGTCAATGAAATAAACATTCGCACAGTTTGGTGAAGCAAGCGTTTAGTACTAAAAAGAACTGTTCGATTTTTCGAACAGAATCATTAAAAAATCGTTGAACGAATTTTTGTATGAAAATCGTTTACAATTTCGCACTGCCAAGGGCCATCCACCTGGGCAGATCAAGACACTCTCCTTTCTCGCGTGATGACTATTTTGAACTGACCTTCGACAATGTCGTCACTCGTGACGTCATCGTTTGTTGTGAACATCCGTGGCAAGGGACTGCAATGCACGAACCATGCCAGCTTGAGGCTCGCATGCGCCATTCATTCTTATCAGTCATCCGTCGAGCTTTGACTATTTCGAGAATTTCCGAGGCGAGCATTTTCGCGTTGCAAAGAAAAAGAGAAGAATTCCAACGAATAATTGCCATTCAATCAACGCTTTCGTGACAAGTTGAGTCATCTGGTGTGCAACAGTTTTAGCGAATTCTGCAAGGTTTGAGAGCGTTTTGTGAAATCAAGTAAAATCGATAGGCAACAACGGGTGTGAACGATTAAATTGCGTTTTGGGAATTGTAGAGCATCGCAATGGCAGAGGGCAGCTACGAATATGAGTGTGAACGTGCTGAATTGTTGGGCATCGATCCGCCCAGTCGAGTTGATTGGGAGGAAAGCTACAAGGCACGGAAAGAAGCGGAAGATGCTGAAGTGACTCAGGTGATTTTCGACTTACATTTCTTGCATTTGAATTTGGCATAAAGCCTTGATTCGATTTCAGGAAATCGACCATCAAGACGAAGAAATCAATCAGAATACGGGCAAATTCGATGAGCTCAACAGCATTCTATCGATCACACAATTGCGTTTGAATAAATTCAAGGTGAGAATTTCGCGTGACAAAAAGTCTTCAGTGAAAATTTGCGACAATTTTCTTTTTCATTTTTCCGGTGCGTGACGCAGCGTGCGTGTGGAAGTTTGACGAATTTGCTAAAGATTCGAGGTCCTGGGGAGGAAGGACCTCCTGCAGAGGGCGAGGAAACAGCAGGAGAAGCTTCTGCGGAAAACCCAGCACCGGAAGAAGGACAGACCGAACAGGAGGGTGAATCCAAGCCAACTGGTAGCATTCAACAAAAGATGTCCAGTCAACTTGGCGCTCTGGACTCCCTTCTCACCAAAGCCGAGAATGCTTCCTATTCGATGCAACAGCAGAACAAGCAAATGAAAAATCTCTTGAAATAAATCGAAACTATCGCGACTATCTTCTTCACTTTGCTTCCGAATTCGGTAGATTCTAAGGCTCAGCCAAGCTGAATATATCAATTATCGTTGTTGTTGTTGTTGACTCTTTCATCTCGACTAATCTTCCGTCTTTCTCAAAATCGTATATTTTTAACGAAACAAACATAAATGTTGTCATGTGATTTTTGCCGTAGGAATTAAGCGTTTGCATACGAATTTTATCGCGTGAATTGATTTTGGTTGCGTTGATTCATTCGTTCCATTCGGCGAATTGACGTGAAAAATAAAATTTTAAAGAAAAATGCCATTTTCAAAAACACCAATCATAAATCATTTTTACGAAAGCAATGGCTTGCCGTTGATTTCACTGTGATGTTTATCAACGCAGCATCGTTCATGATTTTGCTAGAATTTTATCAAATTGTTGAATTTTCTTTTCGTTGGATTATCAACGAAAGGCTATTGTAATATTCCATTGAAGTGCAATAAATATTTCTTCGGAACTTTGAAGCGGTTTTGGACTGTCGTGGGGGAGATTTGAAAGGACTCGATTCGATTACTTTTTTTTTTGAATTTCCTGGCTCTCAGATAACAGTACGAATTGAGCCATCTGTTTTCGTTGGACGAGGATTTCAAAAAATCAAAAAACGATCATCAACCTTTGATATTGTATTTTCCTCAATGTAATAACATCAATCGAACATTTGATATTGTTGTTGCCATT
>JANSTV010072316.1:0-10545 GCA_027564135.1 Lestremia cinerea | reverse complement strand
CACACACACACACACACACACACACACACACACACACACACACACCACCGAATGCGTCGCATCGTATCCATACTCCATAGTTCATATTCGTACCCATATTTATACTCGTACTCATTCCAATGTCACACCTGCCACACCACCCATACCACCCACAGCACACCATACCCAAATCGATCTGAGTGTTTTTCGTGTAAATATTGAAAAACGTAAAATTATTATTACGATTACAATAACGTGTATAATTTATAGTTGGTTGAATGCTGCTGGCGTTGAAAGAGCGAGAGGGAACTATTTGAGTGGATCAGATCAGAGAAGCAGAACAAACAGCGATGCGACGACAGCAGAATGAGATGGAATTTGTTCAAGAAAAAAAAAAAAAAAGAAAAAAAGAAAAAAAGAAAAAAAAAACCAAAAAAAAAGTGTATACCAACTTCACGGAAGATAGATATTTATTATGAGAATGAAATTAAAGAAGGATGTGAAACAAGACGATAAAACTAAAATTGCATCCAGATGGAATAACAATAATGAAAAATATAAAACAGAAACAAGATGAAAAACTTGAAAATGAAAACAACAGCAGAATGAAGAAGAAGAAGACGAAGAATAAATGAATAAAAAGCTACAACAACAAGAATTCAATTTAATCTCTGGGGTTTTCTTTGCGCGCTGCTCGACAGCTCGATGTGCATTCGTTGCCGTTGATCTTTTCATTTAACAATTGCTTTGGATTCTTCGCTTGGCCCGGACAACAAATGAAACTGGCGGATGACGGCAAACAGCGGCAAACGGTAATGCGAGAAGGAGGTGGCTTAAGATGCTCTATTTTTCATCAAGCATTTTCAAGATTAAAACTACTGGATTGCTTAATAGTTGAGCATAAAAATTTCGGCGAGATGGATTACAGTTTGTTTTCTCTCCAAAAATAATTTCGAATGAATGATTGCCAGAGCATTTAACAAATACACAAACACTTTGCTGGGGAGAGACGGACAAAGGATGGAATGGGCGGCAATGCGGTTGTGTCAAGGCGAATAGTTGGAAGGAGAATCGGTAAAATGAGAGTACATTTTTATTATTTTTCACCCGACGACGAAGCGAACAGATAAAGCCATGAATGGTCGGAGTTCATTTCATTGTTTTTATGTTTATGGCTTGGGATCTTTGTGGATTGAAGCTTTCCGGTCTATCAGTCAGTCGGTGGGTAAGTGAACAGTTTCAGCTTTCTTTCGACGGAAATTTTTCGGCTTTGCATCGTCTTGCACGAAACAACCGACAGAGTACTCAATGTTCTCTTTCCTCCACAAGAAACACCTCGACCAACAAATGCTCGCTTCAACGGGAAAACCAAACGAGTTTTGCGCGAACTTTTAATTATCTGCAAATCCGCTAAAGTGCATCAGACAACATCAAAAACTTGTGCTGTAAAATATGATTGAATTGAATAGCGTATTGCACTTAGTGGACGTAGGTTGCAATAGAGTTTCATCGGCAACAACAACATGAGTTATATGTTGCGAACGTCGATGTGGTATCAGCACATTCACCAACACTCCCATTGCCACCCCTACCCCAGCATTTTCAAACTCACCGCCAATCCACCGACAACTCACCGCCGATGCACCGCCCCTCACCAACCACCGAACAAATAAATATAATGAATGTGATGAAAAGCAAACTGATTCACTCCATTTAACGGTGCTAACATTCTGGGTCCGGCCATCACCAGCCAATGTGCTCTGCACTTTCCTGCCAAGTGTTCTCTTTGACTGGATTGTGGGTGAACCATTAAAGTTTTAATTGAAACTCTAATTTATGTTTATTGCAATTAAACGATACTTCGTCATACGGACGATGGCGAATCGATTGGAGCAACAGCAGGACTGTGACGAGTCGAATGCACGCAACTGGATTCGCTTGAATCGCTTTTAGTGGCTTATGGTCGCTGAAGCGTTATGTTCGGTCATTATCGCCGCTGTGATGATGCTCTCTCCCGCTCTCAGTTTTTGAACACACAACAGTAATGTGTTTGCCCAGGGCCAGGATGCCAACCCGGTATCGATCTCATTGTCTATCCCACGTTGACTCTCTCAAACACAAGCGCAAACATACTCTCTCCCTTTCGCGAGAATGTCGGTCAAATCAATTTGACCAAATCGGAACCAAAAATTCCTATCCGACGGAATTTTGCATTCCAACAAAAGTCGACTTAACAAAACTAAGCGACGTTTATCCGTAACTTTTCGCTTCGAATTAAAATTTGTGTCCGTGCACGCAGGAAGAGTGTGGAAAAAGAACAGTCACACAGAACAAAAAAAAAACCAGCACCAAGACATTAATAACATGGTAATAACAAAGCGTGTTAAATAACTGGCATAAATTTGCATTTCAAAAATAGCATTCCTAAACGTTGCGAAACTTGAACGATGCAAATGAACTGAGTATTCTGGGAGACGACAACCAGCCAAGGGAATTCTTGTAAGAAATTCCAAACACGATCGGGCAAAAGGTTTTTTATTAATTGAATCGTGAATCGCACCCAGCAAAAGGGCGTATGACGAAAAAAAGAAAGAGAAAAAAGAAAGAGAGAGAGAGAAAAAACCCTGAACGATCCAGAAGAACTCAACCAAGTCACTTTGAAACGTTGTTTCACGCTTCAGCATCGGCTATGCGGATTGAATTGAGTGCACTTATCATTCTGTATATTGAATTGATGTACTGGAAAAATCAACATAAATTTCCAAATTCTAACGGAACATCGAATGGCATGGAATGGAATGGAACATGGCTAAAGTTTCATTTGGGTGAAAACCCCGGCTGGATTTGCTCGCAAAAGCGGTCTATTATAAATCAAAACATTCTCTCAGACGCACACAGAACCAAACTGGGAAGCATTCACAGACAAACACAAACATACAAACACACATACACACAAATACACATACACAAAGCCACGCTCAGAGAAGCCGAATCAAAAACTTTATCTAACGAGCAAAGTCATTTCGAACTTTGCGGTTATTTTTCTTCGTTCCCAAAGTCGATGTTCACCATTCGACTTTTTGTCTTTCTTATGTTATCCCGCCAATTGGACAACATCCGAGCACATTGAAAGCTGCACCAACACACACACACACACACATCCATAAATGATTTGTGTCTATAATTTCATTTTGGATGTGAATCAGCGAATTGTGCATTTTTCTTGTCGATTGTTTTCCATTGCGGTCTGTTTGCATTTGGAATGCAAAAATTCCAGGGGCGAAATGCATGCGATGAAGGGAATCGGTTCTAGTGGGATTGCCGAGAAAGTTGGAAATAATCAAATAGCAGCCAAAGCCACTATGGGTTCTGTGTAAAGTTGCAGAGGAATGCCCAAAGGAAGCTGTAAAAGGTCATCGGAGAAGCATGCTTTGGTCAATTTTCAACAAAATCCCTCGAAAGCGCATAGATTTTCCTCAATAAACTTCAATCACCGTCGATTCCAATCCCATTCACGGGCGCTATACATTTGTCAAGCAATCGATTTGTTGGCTCCAATACCGAACAATAATATTTTTATTTTATTTCGTATTTGGATATCGTTGCCCCAACTCACAAGCGACAACACACAAACATTCGATTTGCATTCGAATCGACCACCGAAAATATGTATAAACCAAATGCCAACGAACGACAACAACAACAAATTGTCTTCGACTAGTTTTCGGGAGTTGGAATAAAATAGTTTTATACGTTAATAAATCACGTTTTGCAGAGAGAGATAGATTCGTCTTTGACTGTGCATGTCGTCGTCTTCGTGTCCTAATAGCCGATATATCCGCCAGCTGAAACACTCAGGCAATGAATATAACGGCGTTTTATAGCCATAGGATGCACAATGCATTTATATACGTATACATATATACGTATGCATATAGGCATGTAGAGACACCCATACGCTTGGCCAGGGAGGCGACACATTCATGGTGGCTAGAGACACCGGGACACACGTACACATACATACACATGTACACATACACACATACACACATACACACAAACCCAAATGCGCACACACACTCACACACCGAAACAACTCCTTTTGGCCGAATGAAAAATTTCAATTCAACTAAATTCATCTTTAATGCGCCAGTGGAACTGCCACACCACATAATAATATGACCGAACCATGTTGGCATGCTGAAATGATTCGTGTACACGAAATATCAATACAATACCGTTACGAGACAGATTACAATGCATGATTCGATGTGTGTCGAATAGTGTTTGGATTATTTCGATATTCAAAATCGAATCACGACGCGCACACACACACATATGCAAGAGCGCACACGCAAACACCGTGACGGAGGCTTGCAACGATGCATGTTCGGGCGACCGGCGGAACGATGGGGGAAAAAAAAGTTGTGCATCCCTTCTCGGTGTCCATATATCTTGTTTATTGTTGCCAAACGGGAGAATTTTTCAGTTTTTTTTTTGTTGTCGCTTTTTTTGATTTTGCTCTTTCCAGTTTGGCAACGGGAGGCGCGCGAACAAACTGAAAGAAATAATGTCGATGGTGAAATGGAGTTTTCGAAAAGAAAAATCCACTCTTCGAATCACTCGGCTGGCATGTTTCTATTCAAATGGAATTTCAACTAGTTTACACTTTGGACATTACGAATGCAACGAATTTCGGTTTCTTTTTTCCGCATCGTTTTTTGTTTCTAACATTTGCGCGCATCGCAAAATGTTGATTTAATTAAATTTTATGTCCAACTATTTTTCGATGGAAGGAAGTGAATGAGGAAATATGTTTGGATTTATCGAGTTCAGTTTGGATGCCGGATGTTTGGATGCCGTAAGTTTCGTCACCGACACCGACGGAAATCGACTGATCGGAAAACTGTTATTTTAGCAATCCCATTTACCGTCATCTCTAGTAGTTGAACTTAGCCTTGAATTCACGCGCGGAACACTGCCGGATCTAATAACGACGATTCGAATGGAAAATGCGTCATTGTTTGAACGGCATGTGATATCGATGTTTGTTCATTACGACACCCAAATGTTGGGCCGAACCACAGCGGATGACAATGCGTTACGTGGATTCAGATCAAATACAAGTGTCTCCTAACGATTAATGGCGTTCTCTGTTAAATCGATCATGCGGCGGAATTTCACGAATTGGATTCATAACAATTCCTGTTAAAAATGTTGGAGGAAATTGTTTGTGCTCACTCAGCAATATGCATCAGTTTTTCAGTTTTTCGGCGCGCGTGTGTATGTAACCGGATGCCCGGAAATGTCAGAGGGATTTGACTATAAAACGATGGGGAGACTGTGGGATTGCCAGTTCAAGTTTGTGCTTTGAAAAACGAAAATGAAATTGTGCGTGGCTCTTGTTGCTTTGTGCGCCCTCCAGCTCATCGCCTATGTTGAGGTATGTGATCGACGGCTTCGATTCGGTTTGTTAGCGAGATTTGCGGATTTTATTGATTTTTGTTTTGATTTTAGGCAGCTGAGATTAGGAGCGGTGTGGCATCACCAAAGAAGTTGGTGAATGAACCATTGGAGCCTTTGGTGGCCAAGTCCAACAAGCAAGCCAGGAAGGAGAAACAAGCCGATCAGAAAGCTAATCCAATCCCAAAGACCAAGCAAGTAAGAGCACCAAAAATTGTTATGCCAGCAACCGCTGGCAAGAAGGCTGGTGCTGTTCCAGTTGCTGCACCAATCGTTGAGTCAGCTATCTCAGCGGCTGCACCTGCTTTGGTGTCAGTTCCTGAACCAGTTTTCGAACAATTTGAGGATAAACCAGTTGAGCACGTTGTTGAAGCTCCAATCGCTGCCCCAGTCAACGCTACTGCCTCAATCGCTATCCCAGTTGAAGCCCCAGCTGCTGTTCCAGTTCCTGCTCCTGTGGCTGCTCCAGTTGCTCCAGTTGCTCCCGTTGCCCCAGTTGTTCCAGTTGCCTCAATTGCCCCAGCTGCCTCAGTTGCCTCAATTGCCCCAGCTGCCTCAGTTGCCTCAATTGCCCCAGCTGCTCCAGCTGTCCCAGTTGCCCCAGTTGCCCCAATTATCATCGAACCAGTTGCTGAAAAACCAGTTGAGAAAGTTGAAGAACCAACCGCTGTTGAAGCCAAAACTGGAACCCCAATCACCGAGAAACCCGTTGAACCTTTGGCCGCTGCTCCTGCTGCGAAAGCAACTGCCCTTCCAAACGCTGATGCCAAGAAAGTAAACAAGAAGAAGAAGAACAAGAGCCCAGCTCAAAAACATCGCAAAAACGAAAAGAAGAGAGCCGCCAAGAAGGCTAAGAAAGCTGCAGCAAAAGCTGCCGCTAAACTCGCAGCAGAAGAAGCCGCTAAACTCGCAGCAGAAGAAGCCGCGAAAGAAGCATCAAAAGCAGTCGAAACATCGAAAACAGAAGAAGAATCGAAAGCAGCTGAGGTTGCTCCAGTCGAAGCCACCGCTGATGATGTCTCAAACAACGATTCTGATTCAGTTGCAGCAGAGGCTCCAGAGGCATCAGCAGCACCAGAAAGCTCAGAGCAGCCAGCTGTCCCAGTGAACGAACCGGCCTCAGACGCTGAATGGACTCAAGACGCTCCAGCTGGTCCATCAGCTCCAGAAGCACCAATCGCTCCAGAAGCTAAGTCAGCTCCAGAAGCACCAATCGCTCCAGAAGCTAAGTCAGCTCCAGAAGCACCAATCGCTCCAGAGGCTAAGTCAGCTCCAGAAGCACCAACCGCTCCTGAGCTTAAGTCCGCTCCAGCCGCACCAATCGCTCCCGAACTCAAGTCCGCTCCATCAGCACCAATCGCTCCCGAAGCTAAATGGGCTCCAGAAGAAGAGAAAACCAAGGAAATGGAAACTGCAGAAGCTACTGCCGGTCCAGCTGTCTCAGCTGTCCCAGAAACTTCTTCCGTCAAAGCCGCTGCCCCAGTAGAGACTCCAGAAGCACCCGCCTCTACAAAATCCACCCCAAGCGACGACAGTGTTCCATCAGAGTTCGAAAACATCGAAAACGAAGAAGAAATCGATGGTGATGCTCAGTTCTTCAACGAAATCACTGAACTTTACAACGCCGGCAAATTCCCGGAAATCCAAAAGAAAGTCTCCGATGCCACCGAAGAGATGCGCCAACGAGTTCTGACTGACTTGAAGAACTATCACGACAACAAGGCAAAGAAAATCAGAGCATCCGGTTTGAAGATCGCCCCCGCAGCACTCGACGAATTGGAGGATATCATTGAATTCGTCCGCAACACAGCCAACACACGCTACGACGCTGCCAAGGGAATGATCCCATCGGTGGTCAACCGCACACTCACCAAATTCCACAAAATGGATGCTGATGACTTCTCCGAAAGCCTTCACAAATTGCTGTACGCACCCGCCGAAAAGTCTGTCGACACCTTCCGCAAGCACATCCGGTCATTCGCCCGGAAATACAAGTTCTAAGTTGGAAATGACTTGCAAGACGAATTGAGTGATTTTGGAGGAATTAAATTTTAAATTAAAAGCATTTTTGAAAATCACATTTGCCATTTCGCTTGAAATCTCCTCCCAAGTCGCCCAGCTCAAGAGTATTTACTTGACAAACTCAATCTACGTGAATCAAATATTAACAAATCATCCGATTGGTTTGAGACGGTGATTTCAATTGCAATCGCATTTCAATCGAACGTAACAAATCCCATTGAGAATTCGCACGCCCCCCTCCCCAAAACGGGAGTGACTTCAAAATGATTTCGTCACATCATTCACGACGCTCTGGCACGAAAATGCAACGGATTTGATTTTGCGAAGGACCGGAATTCGATTTGACGAAGCTATTTGCGTTCAACCATTCAACGTCTGATGTGGAGCTGACAGCAAATGTGTTACATTTTAAAATAACATTGATTTTACGAAAATTTTATGTCAAGTCAATCAGTGTGTTGATGGCAAACAGCACGTCATTCAATGGGTTTTCGATGATAACACAGTGGTGATGCATTGCGAATGCATTGCCCGTACTGAATTTGCCAAATGGTTCAACATGTTTGAATGTCGGCACCAATGTTGCGGTGGGTCGCGCCCAGCTCCCGTTCGAATGCCACTGTGTTACAGTGTCAGTGTGTGTGTGCGAGCCATATTATTAAAATATCATTTTCAATCAAACAATGTGTTTCTGAATTTGAATGGCATTCAACATGAAACCAATTGCTGATGCAACGTTTCTTTGACGGTTGATTGCCATTCGGTATGCCCAACAGCACTGCGGATGGCTGTCATTCGAACATGATGATACGAATGTGGTGCAATTCATAATATATTTTTCAGTTATTTGCCCAATGGATTCGATAGATGTGACTTTCAGAATGACTGATGGTCAGTTCGCATCATCCCCGACAGGGGTCTCACGCAATACAAACACCCCCCATCACCAGAGAACTGATTAAGTTTTCACACCGATCATTATTCCACGTGAATATTTCAACGGAAAAATACGAACGGTTCGAACCAAAGAAAACAGCTTGCATTCGAGACGAAAGCGCCAACGTCACAAGCGAATTCCGTTGTAGAACTTTGCTCGCAGCTCGACCGCATACACCGCACAATGTTGCTTGCTTGGTAGCGTGGCATTAATAATTGAGATCGTCTGTTGTTTGAACAAGAAAAAAACAACACGAAAGAGACGTAAAATGAACCGAAACCGAGTTTTTCTCTTGAATTTTGTTTTCTTTTCTGTTCATCTTTTTTTTTCCATTTCGCCATGTTTCGCATTGTGGAGCTCAACTACTATGAGGATCATCATCATTCTGGGTTGCAACGTCGATGCCACAACATACTGAACCAACAAACATTATGCTTTAATGAGCCGGCTTCGGAAGAAGAGGAGGAAAAAAAAAAACAAAAATGACTGAAAAAACGACGACGTTGACGTGAATGAGAAAAAATGTTCTTTCACATCGCCTTTGTCTGGTGTTTTCACATATTTTTTTAGCTCACCCCCCGTCCTCCCCCATAAAATCGCAAGCATGATGCATGCGATGCATGCAATGTGTTGCCATTGAGCGATACACATTTCGCATGATTATCATGAACCGGAATAATGTTAATGCAAGTGAATTATGATGAGGTTGTTGCTGATAATTCGGTGTTGAAAATTGAAATGGAATTAATTTTAATGAAGACATCCTTTGAGGGATCAACGATGATGACATAAGCCTTCGCCGCGTGAAGCTGTCGTGGGATCATCAACGCAATTGGCCCGCATTCGATATCGCATGATGGCAAATGATGGACTCATCGAAACCAAAAGCCAACGCAGCTCGCATCCAACCAATCATTCCAGTCATTTGTCTTTATCTCTGTTTTCTAAATGAATTCTTTTCATACGCAAATGAACATCAGAAATGATGAAACAATTTCGTGTAACTGCCTGCCACGTGGATGGATGGTTCGTTTCGGGTCTTTGGGGTTGATGTCGGTTGTATATGTGTGTGTGTGTGTGTGTGTGTGTGTTTGAAATTTTCGAGTTCGCTCACGATGGCTTATTCCATTCCGGTGCTGATTTTAATATCAAATTTTTTTTTTGCTTTTTGCCTCCGTTTTTTTTTTTTTTGTTCATTTCTCTTTTTTCTGTTCTTTCTTTTTGATTTTCATTTCGAAAGGCCTTCACATTCGTAACATTAGACAGACATCTGTGCTGAAATCCATTTGACGTTGCTCATGCGAATGTTCATTCAATTCAGAATGGAATATTTTCCGAGAAATTCTTCATTTTCTGGCATATTTTCGCATCTGCTTCATCGTCTTTCCACAGAGCAAGGCCATCACTTTCGACGGCTTCAATCATTTTGATGGGAAAAATTTTCCTATTGGCTGATATCAAATGATCATGCATGAATGCGGTTCTGTTGCGTCCACATCAGACCATGGCATTGTGAGGACGTTCCTTTTGCCGTGAATCACTGGCCAAGCCACATTAGCGAAACAATGGAGATGAATGAATATCGTTCATTGCCCTGAAAATGGAATCGAATCGACTGAAAGAAGGAAAAAAATCCAAATCCAAAAGCAAAGAGGAAGTAAATGGACAAACAACATGAACAAGTCAAAGCCATTGAGCTTTTTCGCAGGCGAGGCATTAACAAGAACAACGAGGAAAGTTTAACGATCCAGAACTAAAAAGGGTAAAAGCTGTTGGGTGCGTGAGAATTTCATCACCAATCGCCAGACACCATCTACTTGTGTGCGTGGACGGGGGTGGCCGGCGTCAAGGATAGAAAAGGCCATCTCAAAAAGTTTTCTATTTTTTATTTTATTTTCTTGGGCATACGTGGCCCAGCGATAAGTACTCGCCCATCGACAAGCCAACAAACTGAACATTCGCCAATCTCAAAATCGTAATTTACAAATCTTTTCCACATATTTCACTGTTATTTAGTTCCTGTACAATTTACACATACACACCAACACACACACACCAACACACCAGCAGCTCGACAGCATTCAGTCAAGCATTTTATAAAACGATAAGCAAAATCTGTTTCCGTGCAAGTTTTAAAGCTTTAA
>JANSTV010072305.1:0-10545 GCA_027564135.1 Lestremia cinerea | reverse complement strand
ACCGAAGAGCATCGTCCAAGTCATCAATGTCGTTGATCGACATACCATGGCCCCATCTTGACATGATGGCCCATTCGAAACGACATTGTGCAATTATTTGCAAAGCACTTCAAAGAGATGATTCTTCGAAAATGCTCAACGGTGGCTCGTCTCCGGGAAAATTGTTGGCCAAACCTAGCGTTTCTTAAGCTTTAGCAGTATCGTTCAAGAGGCGATGACGATGCCAAAAAACGAAACGGCACATATTTCATCGGGTTGAAAGCAGCCCCCAACACTCGACGAAATTTATTCGTCGTTGCGAATGCAAAATTTAACGGGAAGAAAAGAAGGAAACAAGTGCAGACAACAACAAGCTTTTCACACAGAATCTCAACGCTTGGAGCGGTTGTTGTCAAAGCGTAAGCAGTGAGCACAGTTATTTAATTTCATTTGTTAAATCAATTTATGAAATGTTTGCGTTCCATACGAGAGAGTTGAGCTTGTTTGCTGCAGATGCATTGTGTTTTGGTGGGGGTGCCAGTGTCGTCCTTGCGGGCTTGTTTCGAACGTCATCGAGCAGAGTGTGCGTTTGAAACGAATCCATTGATTGCCCGAGAATGTTTATCTCCTTTTGATTCGACGAGAGGTCATCCACTCAGCAATGGTTTTCGACTGGAAGGAAACTCACATCGAAATTGGTCGGATGTTTTGTATCGAAATTTTCAGTGATTTTCATTTGATAAATTTCCCAATAAAACAGCTCATAAGTTGCTGATGGGTCGAATCGCTATGCCTACCATCAAATCGATCGGATTCTCGATGCTTGCTTCCACTTGCCGAAGACAATCCAAAGGCCCACCGTCCAACATCGAATGCAAACGATTTCTCCGAATAACTCCCATCAAAATGCATCAGAGATTTTCGGAGATTTTTCATTAAAATTATTAATCGCTCTGCAGAAGCACATTGAAATGTTCGACAAACTAATTTCAATGCGGTTTTTATTGTATCCTTCAGCCCTTCGAAACATTGGACATATTTGCACGTGCTCTCAAAGTGGTGAGGAGATGACGTTCCTACACGACAACCTCCTCTCTCCAACCCTACCGCCCTCTATCCCCACATCCAATAACGATCGTGTTGGAAACTCGAGCAAGCACGCAGTCAAATATATTTTCGATTTTATGAAAATTGGTGCCATATGACCGATCATAAACCACGGCCTGGCACATTTGCCATGGCCATTGTTCCGGATTCAAAGCGATTCGAGTGAAAGGTAAAATTTTGCAGCAGCAGTTGTATTCATTGCAATTGCATTTCGGGATGGCAATGGCCATTGCATTATTGTTATGTTTCGACGAGAATAATTTATGGAATAGTTTCATATTGCTGGGGCAAAATTATAGATTTTTCAATGCAATTCGATGTTCGAATCGAGCAGAAAGCCAGGCAGGGATCTGCAACTGAATTTCGGTCAGAGTAAATGCGATTGTCAATATCAAATTATGAATAACGAACTTGATTTTAATTGCGTTGTCATGCGAATGGGGGCCTGGTGAATGGGGTGGTCCTCGGAGGAGGCGGTGCTGGTCGATTCAACGCAGCTGAGGAGACCTTCGAGAGCATCTTAGAGTGAACGAGAGGGTCACCGGAAATGATCACTTGGTACTGTGGCGCCCTCTATCGACACAAAATCAGATAACAGATGTCAACATCGACAGTCAGCAGGGAATGAATCTCAGTTGGATGCTAAGCAATGTTGTCGTGAATAACTGCTCTCTGTAACGGCACAAATATACGGGAATGACATTCGTTGTTTGTCATTTGTTTGCGTCTAGATTTGAATTTATCGTTACCAGCTGGCTTTTGTTGTTCATCGAACCGATGGGATTAGCGACGGAGTATGGTCTTCTGTTATATTCAGAAGTCTGCGAAATTATTGAAAATTTAATCATTTTTTCTCCAAATTATTCCATATTCGTTCGGAATATGAGCGACGAAGGTTCGGCGAGGACAACAAGAAGAAAAGACCAACGAAAGAACCGCCATTGAAATCAAGCTCGGTCCAAACAAGAACGACAACTCAAATGAGACTCTTTCCGCCAACGAATCGTCTGCCCATAACACTTGACAGGTAAACGATGCGATGATGGCCATTCAAGCCATTTCAAGTGCACAAAATGTGAATGAAATTTTGCGAAATGACTCTGCTGTACGAACGGACAGAGGTATAGAACGCGATGCATGAAACCGATAGGAAGTGGTTGTGACGCAGGGCATGCGGCCAAACATTTGATATCACGTCCTGTGGTGAAAGAGCGCATGCATTTCGAATGACTGCAGATTGACCGAGAGACTGGTTGCGCTCGTTTCGTGAAGGCAATATCTGTCCATTTACCAACAGATAATCATCTTGTTGCGGTCATATCACGATGTTCACCATGTCTGGACATAACCGCACAGGCTCTCACATGCACATCACCAACGCCATTTCCCGTTGCTCGACTTGCTCATTTTTCCCGGCAGATTTGCGCTCACACATGTGGAACAGCGTAGCACGAGGCTGGGCGGAGATTTTTCAATTAAACTCAACATTCCAAACGTGGTCTGTTACCGATGAATGGTTGCGTTGGCAGACGCTTGAGTGTCAAATGAACGATATCGCTGATCTGAATCGGGCACCGTTTCTCGCTCAACAGTCTCATTGTGATGCTCATCACTGTTGTCATATAATTCACCGATACACAGACACTCACCCATCGATTCCTCTCCGAGTGGCTCCAACGAAACCGAGTGCCACCGATCCTCTTCTTCACAAACATAATGCCTTTGTTGCATACCGGAGAATGCCAAACGATAGAGGAATCTCGTTCTTTCTCCATCCGAATTTTCATATTTGAATTTATTTTCCAACATGACATTATTTGTTCAATTAAAGCCAAAAGCAACGTAAAGCCAAGCATTCTCCAGCCATTGTTATGTTGCCGAATTGTCATGACGGAATAATGGAAAGATTTCCAGAATCAACAGAAGAGTACTTGACCGCAGATATTATCATTCGCTAAAGGAGAACGATATCCAAGTTTTTATCATTTCACTGAATGGGAAATTTATTCGAATTGTTGTGTCTCCTCGAAGGCAAAACAGCCGTCAAATTGGATGACAACTAAATGGAATCATGATGATGAGGACGAGTGGGATTTCGGGCGGATTTCGGAGTGGACCGGAACCGAACCGAAACCGAAATCCCATTGAGGGTCCAACATCAACATATTGTGAATATTCAAAGCCAGTCAATGCCAAAGAATAATTCCGTTTTGATATGCATTCGATAACATCGTCTGTTTGTCCCTTCTGTTCAAGAGATCGTTTTCCCGGTGTTTGTTTGTTTGCAATTGCAAGATGGGCTAATACATTTACTGTTACTTTTCAGGATGCTGAATGCAATATGCAAGATGTTATGGAAATGACGTAATCAAAACAAACGGAATTCGCCACAGCATTGATGTCATGAAATGAGATTCTCAATGTCGGGAGACAATACTTGAGCATGTTCTCATACGAATCTCGAGTCAATTCGAGTCGATCCGAGACTGATTTCCGGGTCTTTTGTAGACGTGGACCCGAAAATGGAATCTACGACGCAAAAAAAAAAAATACGCTTGAATTATTCGTAAAAATGAGCACACATTTTTTGCTGCAATTCTTTCGTCTTCTTCTTTCGATTTCAAAACAGTTCATTTTCAGATCGATATGATCGATATGAATAAGCGAAAAAACAAACGGAAGCCACGTCAACCGCAGGTGAGTCCAACACCGCAAGCGGTGACACAAATTCAGCAGACTGGCAGGCGTTAAATTTCTTCTCGAAATTTCTGTTCAAAACGAGATTTAAAGAACACTCCAGACCAAGAGTCGATTGCTTGGTATCGAAGTCGTTCGAGCATTAAGAAAACCCCGCTTACTTTCTTCGATCTTATCCGCTAGAGTTGCATATTTTCCGGCGTTTTGTGTAGAGTCGAATCGAGACTGATTTCCGGGCGTTTCGGATCGTTCTGGTGGTTTCGTTTCGTTTGAATTGTGATCGACGAGTGGAGTTCACAAACGAAAACGCATTCATCGACACCTTAACCGCCGACCGTTGCAGGTTCCATTCGCGAATTGTACGATAACTGAAGGTTTCATTCAAAGCACCTGCTTCCTATGTGGAATAGAATCCAGTGGTGGGAATGAGTATTTGAATCCATTTGGAAACATTCACCCGAAAATGAATGAAATGAATGCTTGTGTCGAAAACTATTGCTCGATTTCATTTTGGAGTGAAAATTGAATTATTCGCAACATTATTACGTCCCGTTGAATATCACAACCAGTCAATCTGGACTGACCGGAATGATGTAGATGCCGCTTGTGTGTGTGTGTGTGTAAGGCAAAGCTCATTTTGCGCGAACTAAATATTACATTCGCAGTCAACGATACGAGAATCATTTTCAAGTAATTTCGACCGAATTTAAGCCGGAAAAGTTTCCCCCATCCGCTTTTGCATTACAAAAGCGCACTCACGAAAATGATGTTACCTGAATCCAATGATTTTCGTATGTGCAACGAACACCCCGAAATCCAGAACGCAGATACGTGTAGAAAGCATTCGAATTGCAAGCGTCATTACGTTTCGAACGGCGGAAAAACTAATATTATAACTTTTGTTAAATTAAACATGAGGTTATTTATTGAATTTGATTCATGTGAAAGCACAATGGAGGTGATGGAAGACAAAAGACACGGGTTTTGCTTTGGTTTGTCCCGGTTCCGTTTGCTTTTCGCCACAAGCGACGATGTGGGCATATTCATCGTCATTGCTGTTGGCAAAAATCAATCATTTCGCCGAAGGTCAGTTCGGCATCGACAACTGATATGATTAATGGCTCGTCGTTACGCTGAGAGAATTTTCCAGCTCACGATGACTCGCTCATCAGGAATATGCTTGACAAAATTATCGGGAAAATTGTCTCATCCAAACACCAAACAATGTCCAACACTCTGTCGTATCGCTTCGGTGTTACTTTTGCGGTTCATTCAATGGCTGTGTCTCGGTGATAATCGGCCATGGAGAGAGTCCATTGTCAATGGCTTTTGTGTCGGCTGTTAGGCGTCGTGCTGCCCGATATTTTTGATTGCAATCTTGATTTTGCTTCACAACTTGATCCGCGGCATCGTAAAGAGCTCGTTTAATCTTTGTTCGAGTCTTGATGACGGCAAATGAGCTAGTTAGTATAACGGCAATGGTGTACTCGGTTCATTTCGGTCTGTGTGCGTGCGTGAGAGTGGCCACAGACTCGTATCAGGTCTCATCGATGATGCTTACCCGTCAGCACTGGAATTGGGAAAGATATCAAATTCTACCTAAGTTGAGGTGTACTATTTGTGGTGAATATAGTATCGATAAGTTCACCACCAGGAGGAAAGTAATTTCACCTCAATTTTGGTGATTTGATGCGCGGACATTATTTTCATCAATTTCGAGCTTTTTCGCTCAAATTCCTTTGTGAATCAAGGGCTCGAAGTTCATCAATTTACTGTTTCAGCGGTCGTGTTGGATTCGTTAATGAATATGTCGCGAGCCAAAAGTCGGCTGTGAATCGACTCAGACTCATTGGCTTGGCCCAAATTGTGCTTTGAGTAAATTTACGTTCAGTTTCTTTTCCAAGAAGTGGTGTTCTATTACTATACGATTGAGTTGAGTCAAAGTCGATTCCAATCAAATTCGAAAGCCTTGCCTTTCACCAACGAAATCACCAAAATACTCTCAAATCGAATTTCATTGTAAATATTTGAATAATCAAAGCGATAAAGTTTCGCGTGTTTCACTGTAGCTTATTCGTGCATCTCGACAGCCTCAATCAATCCAGGCGGTCTATCGAATCAACGGCGAAATCTGTTGCCACTAAATGATCGAAAAAATCATCGAATCGAAAGATACATCCCCGATGCTCTCGTTCGTCTCGTCCAAATGACAATTCCCATGGAAACTCAGACGGCAAAGTACTGTTGGCGGAAGTTCCGATGACTGTGTTTGCCCGAAACCTCAATGGCACTTCAGAAACGTCATGACGGTCACCCCGAAACAACCCCAAAATAACGTATAAAAACGGAATTTCCAAACGAAAACTTTGTCGTCATTTGACTTGTCGGCCATCAAGATTTTATGCTAAAATTTTCGAATGCACTTCCGTTATCATTTGGGGAAAAGTGCGAGTCCAATTCGTGAATGGTTGCTACATCCTGAGTATTTGATGGCTTTCCTTTCTGAATGGGTTGCCCTTGGGGAAAACTGTCTGAGTCACCTGCAAGCGACTGGTGGAGCCGTAAAACAGTGATGAGTGTGCCTCCGTTCAATCTCATATTCTTCCAGGAGATCCGTCGCCGCAATCATTGAACGGAATGCATTCAGCCATCAATCACAATGTGAGCACAAAAGGGCTATCCGGCTGTACGCCGGTCCGGATGTCACCGCATCGATTACAACTACTCTCTTCACCTCATCATTACCGTTCACTCCGAAACACTGTCTCGAATCGAAATCAAATTAAAATACAGCACAATTTTGCAGGCCGGATGCTCCATCCAAGATTCGTATCTCACTCCTTGCGCTCATCAATTACAACGTAAACAATATCATTAACAGCAATGGCAAACCGTCTAATGAACTTATCCAATTGGTGAACGCCTTCGCATTGATTGGCAATCACTTTCGATTTTCGGGTTCAAAGTGGCTGATATCGGTCGATTGAGCTAATTCCGTTTGACGATATGGCAGCGGGGGGAAAACGATGGCAAAACGAATCATTAACGATTCGCAAACAAAAAGCCAGCGAAAATTCCATAAACTGATCATCTATTCGAGTAACCTCAATAAAATTGCATAAAGAATGAAATGACTTCAAGTTGAAAAGGGAAGTGGCACCGGTGAAAATACCAAGCGATGACTTCATTTCGAATGACTGTGGCAAATACATGCCCACAGGATCTCGAACATATATTATCTTTGACTTGATACGCTTGCATTCAAATGTGATGTTATTGTTGTTCGCTTCACACACACAGGCTCACAACGCAGACACACGAAACTCGCTCAGACCGAGGTATTTATTACAGTTGCGAATGAACCGTTAGTGTATCTGACAAATGTTAGCAAATTATTAGAGGAAATGTTTTATAAATTGGTTGTTGGTTTGCTTCACGACCGACGAAAATAAATGATCGCCGTTGCATCTGGCTGGGTGTGTGCAAGTGTGTGTGTGTGCGACAATGGCGGTTGTGGTGGCGGTTTCGGTATTCGAATGTGTGTCTTTGGAGCGAAAAAAAGCCGCAAATGCTGAATTTCGAGTGCGGAACGAACATGATTTGTTGGCGACGTTGTCAATGGCAATACCAAAAACGACCGACGAAAAAACAAAGAGCTTTCGAAAAGATAATTGACAATTAGGATGCAAAACTAAAAGTTTCCACCGTTTTCACCTTTTCATTGATGGCTCGGTGCGTTCAATTCCTTCTTCTTCAATCGATTTCAAAACAGATCATTTTCAACACAAACGGAATCCACGTCAACCGCACGTGTGTCCAACACTGCAAGCGGTGACTCAAATTCAGCAGACTGGCAGGCGTTGAAATTCTTTCAGAAATTTCAGTTCAAAAAGAGAATCAAAGAACACTCCAGACCAGAAGTCGATTGTTTTGTATCGAGCATTAAGAAACCCCTACTTGCTTTCGATCGTCTCATCCGCTAGAGTTGCATCTTTATCGGCGCTTTGTGTCTGAGAGGGATTGTCGCCCAGGCAATTTTCCGGAGGGAGCGAATCGTCTCCTTGCCCGAAGCACCTGAACGTAAGTCATCATTTGAATGAAAATTGATTAATTTATCGCCAATTTTTTGAGTATTTAACGGAAACAACGAAAGTAATTGACATTTGAAAGGTTTTGTGTTTTCCATTACGAAAACGCCATGGAGATTCGCGGTATGAACGATTGACATATTCGCTGGTGATTCACCCAGTGGTGTGTTTATTGGATAGTGGAAGAGGTTCGGATGGTGGATCTTCGCTGTGCATTACCAGCATCTTCTCAGTCATTGGTCGCTCATGCTAGTCAACGACAGCCGGCGACTAATCAGCCTCTACAAAGGATTCAGGATCGTATGGCCGAGAAATTTCACCAGCCAAATGACCTACCAATCCCTACCAGAGCTCCAAACTCATCACCTGTGACACCAGCTTCGAACCAAACCATCCACGATTCCAATTTCGAAGAGGAAGAATGCCTCAAACTTCCCCAAGATGCACCAGTTTCTTGCCTCCTCCTCTTCCAACCATATGCATCAACCACTGAAATTCAACCGAACCAAACGATTCGCAAGAAAATGAAAGCAATTCGAGAGGTGACCGCTGCGAAGCAACCGAAATGCTCAAAGCCCTGACATCCCATCCAACTTTATCAATATCCAATCCATTGCCGTTCCAATGTCATTTGTCATTCCGGCCATTTTTCCGCACAACGTCATCATTTTTGTCGGTGAATCACCATCGATCCCGCACCCGAATCCATTTCCGAAAATGCAACTTGCAAACGAAACGATTTCTCATAACTTGAATTGTTTGTTGCCAGCGAAATGGCGCGAAGAAGAGAAAACTGCAAATGAATTCCGGTCAAAGTTTTCTCGCCAAACAATCCGAGCGCGATTCCAGTCGAGAGGGGCCACTTTCCAGCCCACACAAATTATACAACAATTTGTTAATGTTGAATTTATTTCGAGTTTTGTTTATTTGACTTGTTGTTGCCGATTTGTTCAGGCGACGTCGTTTCGGTTGTTTGGTGCCTTCTCGAACAAGGCGGAGGTGCAAGTTTCGTCCGGAGAAGAGTTGCGAAAAGTTGCAGCATAATTTTTCCTCATTTCATTTTTTTCTTCTTTCCGGCACTTTTCCTCCTTCTTCTTCTTTCGCCTTGGCTCATCCCGCCTCTCGATACAACAATGGAACAGATAGTGGCATTTTGTTTATTCCACTTGCAGATTTCTTGATTCTTCTTTCGTTTGCCCATTTACTCGATCACAATCTCGTTTCAAAGTGATAAAACTACCAACTGCAACAGAGGAGCCGAGCTTTTCTTGGGCAAAACCGTTTCGAGCCATGATTTTATGCGAAAATGGTAAAGTTTCGCCTTTTGCATTTGTTTGTGTTGGCTCGGTTTCTTTCTTTGGGATTGGTCGATTGTTATGTTCCGCTTCGAATGGAATATGAGCAAAAGTTTCACTGTCTCGCCCGGCAGACCACACCGCATCGTGTAAAACTATCAACTGCGAGTCTCGATATGACTGGAAACATTGTCAGGGCAATGGAAGGAGCAGCAGATCAGCCAAAGCGGGGACGGTGACATGAGACCGTGCGAGAGAACAAGCGGAACGTACAGTGTGCCGAATCTGAATCGTCGACAGCGACCAACCAGACTAACCTGAAGCCAACTGCCGGCGAAACTTTTCAAATTCAATAATAAAGAAAGAAAATAACGGTACTCGTTCACTTTGAAACGGGAGAAACGCAACAGAGTAGGCTAATGACAAACTAGCTTGTTGCTTGTGTTTTATCGCGTTTTACTCCAATTTTGGCCTAGAAGGCCAAATTGAGAGTATTGTTTTCGTGAATTTTTTTTTTTTTTTTTTTTTTTTTTTCACTCCAAGTGGTACGACTTTAGTAACTTTGCCAATTATCGACCGATTTTGTTGAAAATTTCAGGGCGACTTGCATCCGAAATCGGCCTCCCGAATCTGCAAGAATTAGCCTTCTATCTAGCAAGGGGGCGAAGTTGTGAGGTTTTCAAAAAAAAAATCCTTATTTTATCCCCAATCAATATCGAATTCTTGATGGATGTTTCTGAAATTAGGATATGTTGTGCAGTAGACAATTTCTGACAACTTTGTAGTTAGAAGTTTTATGTTTGGAACGATTCTTCGAGGTGGTTTTTAACGATGGAAAATGAGCTTTTGAAAATTTTGGTCTTCAGGTCCGAATCTCCCGCAAAGCCAAAACTTGACCGATCGTCAAAAGGTTTTTTTCTTCAGTTCACAAATTTCAAGGGCTTCAAAAATATTTAAAACTCAGCCCCCTATCTATTGAAGGGGTGGTGCTAGGGAGGTTTTAGTGAAGGAACAAATTAAAATTTAGTTTTTTTAAAAAATCTGTGATAAAACTTCTTAAAATTTTCCTATGTTGTAATTCAGATCATGTGTAACAACTTTGCTATTGGACACTTTCCATTTGAAATACTTCCTTTTTTTTAATCGATCGAAGAATTTTTTTTTTTTGACCAATATTCGTGTGGTTGACTCTTTGCGAGAGGCTTTTTGCATTTTTTCCGTTGCCAGTTTCCCAAAGTGGGGAGAGTGGTGAAAGATATTGAAAATGCTGTCATTTTGAGTAATACTAGTCCATCACACCCGAACGGTTGGTCGCAATGGGTCGACGACACGGTTCCGACGGAAATTCATCTCGACCGCTTGCCTCGAAATGACGCCAG
>JANSTV010072294.1:0-10546 GCA_027564135.1 Lestremia cinerea | reverse complement strand
GATGCTTCACGTGCAAATCGTTGTAATCGCAAGCATCGTACGCTATGCTGTTTTTGGCGTTTTACTTATTGACGCTGAGGAAAAACAAGACACCACACGATTCACCAGCATCGCCTCATAGCACAACTTAATCATATTCGGCATTTTAAGTGAGCCATGCGGGGCATATTCGGACAAAGAAATGAGAGATATTCCATAATGCGATTCCGTTGAAAGTTCAAACGGTGATGAACTTGACCCATTTCGTCGAGTGGCTGCTGATTCGAATCCTCCACCTGGACTGGCTGAAACGACAAATTTTGTATAACGCGAAGACCATATTCGTGCCGTTGCGTCATTGAACTCCGTCGGGAGCCTACTAATGCCGCCTTGTTATCAGTAACTCCCCTGGGGTTCTTCGAAAAGTTCTCGCATCAATCAAAACAAATCGACTGCCACCGAAGTAAATATGAACGAGACAATTAACATTTTGATTGAAAGTCACTCCATCGGTTGTGTAACAATCGTTTGAAGGGTTCTTAGTTTTGGTTTTCATGCCGTGTCCATCGACAACTCCCGCACTCCAGCTGCCATTTCGCGGCAAATTCATTTATCATCTTTTAACTATTCATAATGAATGACCGATGTCTGTGAAATCGTGAAGTTTGACAAAAGTTTTGATTGAATTTCTCTTTCCGATCGACAAATTGCTGGCAAAGACGGGGTGCGTGAGTGTGTGTTGGAATGGAACTTACTTGAAGTGATTTTTCATCGTTACGCTACCGGCCGCTCTTCACTGGTTCTTTCCAAGTCATCAAACAAAAACGAGTCCGGGCGAAATCAATCGAATCCACAACACGAGTCAGGTGGTCGGTCGAGTACGACGTAAAAGCAAATTAATTATTTATCAAGTGAAAATTATATGAAATTACTGGACATGTCGCATGCCTTTCGCTTGCGAGGACAGTAGACATAACAATGTCCGGCTGGTGAATCAGTCAGTCGGTGGATCGAATGCGGTGAAGAAGTTTCAAATTGACAGTCTTATAAGCTCAATCGAACGCGAATTCGTTTCATTTTCTCGGAGCGTTGTGTGCGTTTGTCAATCGCGAATTAAGCGATCGTCAGTTGACTGAGTTCTCAGTTAGATGATGAATCGGGTTTTACTGCGATTTTTGTGTCGAAATTCGGACAAAGTTGACTAAATGAAAACCTCGATCAGCATGTTTTTGAAGAAAATTTCAAGTTGGATGTGTCGCCGAAAGAGCGTAAGTATTGAAAACTTCCAGAAAACCATAATTTTGTTCAAAGTTGTTCTGAAAGCGTAGTCCATTCAACCAGATCTCGAGCCGAATCCCCAACGCATAAACTTCATCAAAAAACGTTTCACGTTCATAAACGTCAGTCTTCAAAAATTCGCAAAAAAAAAGTCATTCGATTATCCGATCAGACAATTGAACATTTCCATAGCAAAAGGGGGAATGAAGGCAAACAAAAAGTTATCATTGTTTATTTGCATTCCGGTCGACGCACAATCGTCATTCCCACAGCACAATTCCACCGGCGCCCTGCCACCGGCTGACATTCAAATGAGAGCAAACATCGTTTGCTAGTTGTTTCCGTGAAATATTCATCAGCTGTCAAAAGCATTCTTCAGCACGCAAATTACTACACAAAAAACACGAAAATTTCTAGTGAAAACATGAGAATTAGCTAAATGCGGTGGTTTTCGATTTGCAAACGTTCTCATTAAGATTTAACAGTCTTTCGATTGCGACATTCCGTAAATGACATGCCAGCCGGTCGTGCACTGGTTGGTGGAAGGTTGGGATTGGTGTTCGCCATTCAGGACGGTTTCCACAGAGTGGGTTAGTGGGGTGAAAGTTTGATTATAACAATGATAAGAAGAGGAAGCACCACCCAAACAACCCTCTATGTCTGAGACATCAATTATGGATTTCCAAATCCGTGATCGATCAATATGCGACCGTTGGAATTCCACAATCGGTTGCAAGACGGATGAACCTTTCCCCTTTCCGTGAGAGCTCGTTAAATTATGCAATTTTTTTAAAGAGCTGGTTCGCCGATGGGTGTTGAATCTTTCGGTTTTGTTGAGCTCCAAAGGCACTATTTCTCACCTTTCAAAATCGAAAATTTTCACTCAAAGGTAGCCAAAGGCTAAGAAAACAGGTGAGCTTGTATTTCCAATCAACAGATAGATGGCGTTGACAAGTGGGTTGGTGTCTCGGATGACATTAGAGGCCGTTCGTGTGCTCGTTCACTGTATGGCTAATTAGGTTTTTCCCTTCATTCTGTTGAAAACTACCCTCATCATTCCTTTCCAAGAAGGACTCATAAGTGTTTTATTGGTCCTCCAAACAATAAGCCAAGCTCCAAATATCTCCAAACAAAAGAGTCTGCTCGGAATTTCCCCCAAAAATCATCGAAGTGGAAACCGACCAGTGTGTGAATTCAGAAGAAAAAATCACAACATACTCAATCCACAGTCAAAGGATACAGAATTACTCCCATTCACACCAACACGTACACATACAACAACAAAATCAACATGCAAATACAAGCACATTGTGCCACTCATGCTCGTTCCGTGCGGCTGCCAATGCCACGCAATTCCACACAATGCCACTTGTATCCACCAATTCCGTGCGGATTCGTTCACGTTGAGAGCGATTGGGGAAAACAAAACCTGTATTTCAGCAGCAGCGGCATTGTCCCCGCAGAGAACGGCCACTTGATCAAACGCTGGATTGACGGCTCACAGCGTAAGAATCTACACTCTAAACAACATTCTGCTGAGCAGTCTGTCGCGCGAGAATGCATACACTCTCCCATTCACTCGCCTGCTTACATCGTCACACACAGCCATGCAGTCATGCACACACACACATACACACAAACACTGCGAAACGTCTTGTACGCTTTACGTTTCTGTAAACAGAATCGCTAGGTAAACTTTTAACTGGTTTGTCGTGTTCTCGTCATACACACGCATCAAGTGAACCAACCAGCTGAATTATTACACATAATCGCACAGTTTGTTTTCTTTTTATTGTTATTTTGATTATAACTAGGATATTCCTTTTGGATAGTATTCATAGCTGGTTGAAACGAGAAGACCGCATTTCTTGTGTTTCCAGTCGGCTTAAATTCGGTGTGATTTGTTCGGCGAATTCTGTGTCTCTCGGTGTTGCTTGCTCGTTAGCATTTATTCAATTTCGTACGTGTGTTCGCCATTGCCTTGCCTTAAACATACAGTCGAACCGACAAATTAATAAGAAAGAAAAAATAACAAAATTATAAAAACAACAACAACATCAACGAGAACATACAAGAAAAAAAAACAACATGACGACCAAACAAGTAGTTGTCGAGCGGCTAGTTGCAATTAATGAATCATGTCGTCGTCGGTTCAAACTGAAAATTCTGTAACATTCGATCGTCAAGCCACAAGTTGAGCGTACAACAAACGGTGTACGCGGTGTCAGACAACGAGAGTGAGAAATTTCATTGACAAATACAGGCAATTGCATGCGGGATTCGTGGTGTGCGAGTGGTGTTTTGGTGTCGTTGCGAGTGTGAGATCTGATTCAAAACCAACAACAACAACAAAAAACGTGCCGAAAACGAAGAGAAAAATTAAATCAGAATTGAGAAGAAAACGGTTTGAGAAGGAGAGGAACTCAGTTCGGTTTCGGTACATTTTCAAATAAGACAAATCGAAAGGTAATATTCTGTTGCGTCGAAATATCTGTGGTGTTTCCTGATGGTGTTGCGGCTGGAGCTGGTTTGACCATGCCATGTTTCCGTCGATCGTTCAAATGAACTTGTTTGAATTCGGTTATTTTCCGTTTGTGAATTCCATTTCGATTTTCGTTTCGCGTCATTTCGAATCTGCTTTGTCGGTGTGCGCGCCTTCAATCATCTCGATATGTAAATGATTTCAACGACAGTCCAACAAATCCAATTGAATCACAAATTTCAACGTTTTCTGTTTTCATTCATTTGTCATTCACAATACGGCGCGTTTGTTTGCTTTAATTTTGCCGAAAACAAAAGCGGAAAAATCGACAGAAAAAATAAACGAATTTCTGCTCGTTTCAGTTTTGATGGTTTCATTTCACAACAATTTTTTCGATTGATTTTCAATTGTAGCTTCGTTTCGCTTTACTTTCGCTGTGTTTGTGTGTGTGTGTGTTTGCGATATTTTTTTTCGCTAACGTTGTTTAATTTGTCAGTTCAATATATTCGGATTAATGTCAGAACCAATGATTGACGTAAGTAAAATTTTCATTCACATTTCACTCAATTTCTCCAAGCAGCAATTTCAATTCATCATTGGCATTGCATCAGTCAGGCCAAAGTGGGAATGCATTTTTCGAGTGGTTGCTCGGATTTAGGTCAGAAGTTGTATGCTACAATGCAAATTTGAAAATAAAGATAATCGATATAAGTTATAACATTAAAATATTTAGCGCAAGTACTCAGATTTGTAAATTATAATGAAAATAAAGATAATCTGACCCTAACGACACATCGGCTCCACGTTATGAGTCATTCAATCATTCCAATGAAATCTTATGCAATGCACGATCATAGTAATTATTGCCTTGAACGCCTTGCCGGCAACCCTTCATGTGACCGTTTGACTTTAAGCCCATCGACGTAAAATCGCTTTCATCGATCAATTGCCTTGTCGCAAGCAAAAATAATGGCCAATTGACAGACACCGGAATCAACGTACCAACTGTGATCAGTAACAAACATGATAACGTATGTTTGATAGCCGCAATCGACAACCGACGAACCCAACAAGCGAAATCAAAACAAAACTGAAAAGCTTTTCAAACGATTTCACCGAAAATTTATTATTGTGAAAGACAAACTGATAAGTTTGTACTCGACGCGAAACAGCTGTTCAACGTGACGCTGACGTTTTCTCGGTGGTTAGTAGACGAAACACGATGCGAACATAAATCAAAGCACAAATAGATAAAGTCGGTGCAACCGTTTCAGCTACTGACGACGTCACACCTTCCTCAACGCAGTGACGGAAATGTCAAACGGTGGCCCTTCCACCAAATACCGCTGGCGTCACAATGGGCGCACTCGGCACGCCACTGTGCATCTGAACGAACCATCATTCTGCTAAGAATGTGAATGATGTCATGAATGACTTCGTCACGATTCGACGTAAATGCTTTTTTTCTGGTTTTTTCGGAAACAGACATTCATTTTCGGCCGACTCGAAGGTTCAACAGTCTCAATGTCGAGACCGAAAAAATAAAGCTTGAAAATATGCATGCCGTTTCGCTTTTATTAATTCGTCGGCTTTTTTTCATCGTAATTCTCCTCTGGAGATGGTCGTTGCGAATCGTTCGGATGAGCGAAGCTCGTTCGGTGTTGATTAGAATCGATGCTGAGTGAATTCCGGCCAAAGTGTGTCTGATGAGTCATTTGTACGTCATCGGTCGATTTCTGGTGTGGATAATGTGGTGGTTGATTGGCGTTTTGTTCCACGTTGTGCTTTGTCGTCGGCATGCTCAGTTAAATGAGGAATGAAAGCGCTTGCATTCCGTGTGGAGTCAAGCATGAGGTATCGCTGAAGCACCCGTCACCCCAACTGAGCACCAGCTTTGCCGATAGACATCTCGATTGCGTATCAACCGTTCACGGCAATTACGTTTTAATGATTCTGCTGCTGATTTTTGTTTTTCCATTTTGCCTCCAAAGAGACTCGATCAATGCCATTTTGATTTCATTGGAAATAAATCGACGGAATAAATTATTCATTTCATTGAAAATCTGAATATAAAATAGTTATCGAATGTGTGGTTGAAGATTGTGTCTATGGTTGGATGTGGTGTGGCAGGGAGGGGGAAAGGGGTGTGATTTAGAGTATCCGAAAAAGAATTTTGTTATTTTTAAAAACTGTCAATCAGTCCGGTGAAGTTGGCTGACATGCCAAGTCACCGGCGTAATTAGCTTCGAATTCACTAGCATCGACCCGACCCTGCGGGATACCCAGCTCATGTTGGCCTATCTGACATTCCGTCCCAGCTCAACTCTACTCAGAATGATATGGAAATTTATTCAGTGATGAATAAACAAAACACATTCGATAGCAAAAAGAAAACGACTCGAATGACGCGCAAGCAAATTGCATTACAGAATCTTCGGTGTGTCGATTGCGTTCCTTCGTCAATGGTGGTCGTTATTGCTCTGCAAAATTACTCGACGATCTATTTATAAATTATCTATTATGCACCTCTTTTATATAATCGATCATTTGAGTGTAGTTTGGTGTTTCTCCACATGTTTTCAAACACACACACACACGCACACGTATGTCAACACACCCATGCACCTACTCAGCGACGAGTGAAATCTATTCTTGCGAGTTTTGTTTATTGCACAATTACCAAATGGGCATACCCGATTGTTCGCGATGGAATTAAATTGAAGAAATTCCCAGTGAATTATTCAATTCGACCGACTATTTTCTCCGTCAAGGTATTGCGATGCAAAATGCCCACACAGTCTGTCGATTGCCGGTAAACCGAATGGTTGACAGTGAATTTAGCATTTCGCCCGAACTCAAAGCCACCGTTGAATTTTTCAAACGGTCAAAATGACTGCAATTTGCCTCCATGCATTTTGATTGCTTGCAAATGAATGGGTGACGTTCACTTTCAGACAAAACCAGAACACGATCAACACGATAAAATAAAGAATTCATTGGTAGCATTTCAAAGTCATCAGCTTCATGTTCGTACATTGTTTGACGACGAAGCAGAAGAGACGACAATTCATGAAACAAACAAGCGGAAATGTTGAGTACATGTGAACCGAAGAAAACACTGAATTGCCAGACGAAGACATTGTTGGAATTGTGACTTTTGAATTCTCGAGCGAGAAATTCACAATAGACGAGCCAATAACGGTGTGTGTGTGTGACGCAACACCGTGTTTGTCTCACACGATACCGTCACATACACATGTTCTCGATTCGTTCCACACAAGCGTCAACGTCGAACCCAACATTATCTCAAGATGCCGTTCTGTTGTGGTGGTGGTGGCGCACGAGCGAGACGGCAACAGCAAAACAATAACAACACTATAATCTCGTTCGCATAGCATGGAATAACATAGTAAATCCAATCAAGCCAGTGTATACATTCGAATTGAATGGTTGCGAGTGAATTGCAGAGACCCGAAACGACACAGAACGATTCAACGGCGGCTTAGTAGCTTTGTGAGAGAGAACGTTCGAGAGATATATTGTCAATTTGACGGGCATTCTGAATGAAAACAGGCGCATTTCAGACGAATCCGTTGGCTCAGACAAAAATAACAGCCACCAACACCAAGCACCGTTGCAAGGGACAGCAACCGATGGTTGATTCTTGAATCGCAACACCGACAATTTATTTGTGAATCCATAGATGAGCGCAGTGCGTTCACAATCGTTCGTTCGTTTCGTTTGCACACAGACGTGCATTTAGTCACGCCGTTGAATGCCGCTCACGGCTCTGTGAACTTTTGTGTGCAGTGCAATTGTTTTCGTTTGAAACGAGATTTTCTTCATTTGTGTGCCACCACCGTTGCGGTGCCGTCGATGCAGCTTCAGTTGTTATTTATTTTGCGAAATTTGTTTTTCATGGTTTAATAGCGTCAAAACGATCGTCACCGAATAAACTGCGTTCTTTGTGCTTTGTTTTTGTTGTTTGGTTTTTGGTTGTGTCTCGACCGCCCAAAGAGTAACGACACCGAAATAGCGGACGTGCGACATCAAATGGCATCTAAATAGAAGAGTTAATTCGTGTGTGATTTCGTGAAAGGGAATTTTACTCGCGTTGAGATTAGCCGAATTGACGGTGCCTCGAAAGTCGATCGTTTTATTCCAAAGCCATCCTAAATGATCAATTGAGAGTAATGTGCTCGATGTACCGCAGATTACAATATGAAGTACGTATCAACGCCGTCATTTACTAATGTTTATCGTTTCTTTGTGTGCTACGTCCAACTGAGCTGAGCTCTACTCCGTCGTTGAGACAATTTGATCTTGAATGGTTTGCTTTGAAACCGGTTTCAATTGAAACCATGCTGGAGGTTGCGCAAATTCATTGAGACATACGATAGGAATGCTTGTGGAAAATGTGCCATATCACCTCCATCGTCAAGTGTTTGCGATGCGAGAAGCCGACGATAACCTCCGCGTCAAACGTCAGTGCAGTGTTTTTGTCTTGCCTTTGACTTTCGTCCGAACCCAAATCATCGGTTGACAAACAAAAACACGAACATGGCAATGAGCAAGTTGAGATCGAACGTTGCTTGAGTTTCTTTTTTTCGGTGTTGGATTGAGCTTTCGTCGTTGATAATTCATGTTTTGATGGTGGTCCTGGTCTTGGTCGTGGTCATGGCCATGGACACTGGCCCCACTCCCGTTGATTACGATTCTAATCGAATCGAAACATTTCTAATAGAACGTTAATTGCGATTAGCCATCATTATTGAAGGTTGAGTAATAACGGTACATTATGACAGACATGACAATGCTTAATTTATTATTCAAACAATTTGGTTGATTGTCTTTCGGGCTTCCATGCGATGATGACGTTCGTCCAGTCTGAAAGGCTTTCGCCATTTGACGACCTGTGCAGTTGCGCGATGAATAAAGAATGATTCAACTGTTGTTCGAAACGCATCCCTTCCGGACAGCGACCGTTCACTTAATTTGCTTTTGCCGATCGAAATCGAAAGTGATTACCGAACGGAATAAGCGATGTCTCGCGTCACGCTTGACATCCAGTTGACAATTTTTTCGCTGTTTGGTAATGGTCAATGCGGGCCGGCACACCGATTTAAATCGAAGCATTTTTGTTTGATAAATTGATTAGCGTCGAATAAAATGCCATACATGGACGGTGATTAACGTTTCGACCGGTGGCTTATGGAGGCTTTTTTGATAAAACTCATTGATTTTGACCGTTTTGGAAGACGGTGCTGCCAAGTGGCGGTGGCCAGTTGAAGAAGTAGCCTTTGGATGATTCTCAAGGTCTTGTTGACTGTGTCTCTCTTGGGAGATGCATCACGCGCCGATTAAAGGAGAAACAATCAAGTGATTATGTGACGACAACTCATTAGCGCTGACGAGTGCAGCTGTACTTGTGGTTGCCGTCGAATTGCATTCAATATCAGACATTCGATATCGCTCACAATGAATAATGTCAACAGAGCCGCACTGCCATACTGTTGGGCCAATTGTCGCACTTTGTTTGGTTATTAGTTTGTATCTAATTTAATTATGAATGTTGATATGATTTCTCGGTTCGATTGTTGTTGTTTACATTCAATGGTTTGGGATTACTAATAAGTGTGGATTGCGTCGAGCATTTCGAAAATTCTTTAGCAATGACGTCATTGAGGACAAAGCAGAGATCTGGGCGTTTTAGCTAATCGCTGGGGATTTCAGGGCGGTTCGATAGTCTGGATTCCATCCCTAGTTGCTTGATACTGCAAGTACAATGCACAAGACCTTTATCGAAACACAATCTAATTATGTCAGACTGCAAATGAGATGGAGAAAAGTGCGATAAAAATAAAAAATTGCCGTTATCTGCCCCTCGCAACAAGCAAATTCAATCCACGAAAGCCATTAATTGCTTAACGAATCGCTCAAGCAATCACTCACCAAACAACCATTCACAAATAAGACATTTCCGTTTCGCGAGACAAATCATTTTGATAATGCTCTTCTCTCCTCACGCAGGAAGTACCTGATGAAAACTACGATTTGCCTTATCAAAGTGACACCAATGGCGAGGCAGTGATGATAAAAATTGACAATCCTGCGGCCCGCGAAGAATTCAATTTTCCAAAAGAGAAATGGAAAACATTTCTGGGTAAGTCGATATTGCGTGAGGAAAATTTTGGGCGGTACACGTTGCGGTATTGATTGGCTCGACCATTGGCGTGGGTTAAGCAAAGTGGGCTTAGCTCAGACAGGGTGCGGTGAATTTGTTTCGCTTCTTGATCGCTTACGGGTATTTACGCCGTTTGACCAACACACGAGTTGATTGCGAAATAAATGAGCAAATTAAGCTGGAAAACAGTCGCTCTTATCCGCTTCATCAACGGACAGATTAATATCTCTTTTCCTCCTTCCAGCCTTTGTCATCCTGTCCGCGAATATGATACTGGCAACGGTATCGTTATCATTGGTTCACGAACGACTACCCGACCGGGATGTGTACGGACCGCTTCCCGATGTTGTGCTCGACAATGTTCCCGCTCAGACATGGGCACTGGACGTCAGCGAGATTCTCATTATGGTCCAGGTCAACTGCTGTGCACTGTTAATCACCTTTCACAAGCATCGGTAAGTGTCGGAGGAGCCACAAATCACCTAGCCAGCCATTATCTGACCGCATCACACCTCTCTTGCTTGCAGATTCATTGTGATGAGACGCGTCTTTTTGATGATGTCTATTTTATACTTTCTACGTTCAATTACGATGTACGTCACAGTATTGCCTGTATCGAGCAC
>JANSTV010072283.1:0-10546 GCA_027564135.1 Lestremia cinerea | reverse complement strand
GATATCGCCTGAAAATTTCATGTATGCCATCAGTAAAAGTTACAATCGATGAATAATTGGTAAATATATCGAAATTATTTGTTTAGTTTTTGGCTTCACAAATAATGGATGAGAGTGGAAGCGTTGTTTTTTTTTTTTTGAAAAATTATTTCATTTTTCCTTGTGGGGGGAAAACGGAATGGGAGAGCCATTCACAAGAACCGAAAACATTCGCTTATTCGACCAAAGTGCTAAATAGAGTCTTCCAAATTGAATTCTACGATGGACCTATGCTAATGAATGCGTTCAAGTTGGATTTCCATTCAAAATTGCCCCACCCCAACTCCACCGAAAAGCCCCCGCAATGGATGCATCTTTCGATTTATTTGGCGCTTTGTTCGAATGTTATGGTTTGAAAATGAAAAGTTCCAATTAAAAACATCAACTAAAAATATTTTCCAGACAAATAGCTGAAATACACTTTCAAAAATCTGATAGAAAACGGAATGAAAATCGAATAGAGTCTGACAGATTAATATTGGCTTTAACCATTTCAATTGATCAATCACAACGTCAATATACTTATTTAAAATACATTTTTTTTGGTTATTTTCAATTCAATTAAAACCTACAATTGAATAATTACGATTATTTGAATATTAATTACATTAAATAGCATTTCTGTCATGAAATGTGTGGATGCAAGAAACAAAAATTCAAAAAGAAAACCCAAAAATGTATCTCAAAGCACAGAATCTGATTAGTCGATGCGAGTTGACAACATGCAATTGCCAATGATTGAATGGAATCATTCGCAAAATTGGTTGATTGACGAACTTATGATGGTTTTCATGGATTTGAGTTGTTGATTGATTCACGCGGTCGCGCTCGCGAAAACTCTGTGAAATGCGCGTAAAATGGATGATGTGCTATTTTCTTTCTCTTTCTCTATCTATTTCATTTGTTTTCCTCTCAAATTTTTTAAATAGAGGAAACATAAATTAAAATGAAATTGAAATAAACCGAAAAAAAACGTTTGTTCAGGGTTGGACGTATCAGAAGTTATGAGCGAAGAAACTGAAGAATAAATGAAAAGAAAACCCCAAGAATAAAAAGAGGGGATGGATAATAATTGACAAGAGCCGCATTGTTGGCTGCATAAAGAACCTCCAATGAAATTCTGTTTCGAAAATAATGGTGAGATGGTTGTGGCAGGTCGAAATGAGAAGCGAAACAAGAAACATGATGATAGTTGAAATTCAAGTGGCGTATTAAGACGTGAAGCCATTGAGGAATCAAAAGTAAAATTCAGTATTTGGAGCAAAACAGAAGAATGAAGAAACAAATCAAGAAAATTCGACTAATGAACGAAAGCGAAAATAAAGTGGAATAATTTTTTTATGTTGTTTTAGTTTACCCGCAATTACTCCGCGCACATGCACCCGTTTGGGTAGCTCAGGAGGTGTAAATGTGGGCGCAGGATGATGATCATCTGAAAGATTTCATAATAATATCTCAGAAACACCGCTCACTTCACCGCTTTTGCTTCTTTTTTGTTTTCATTTTCGAATCTTTTTTTTAAATTTTGGTTTAAGAATATTCGTTTGTAAAATTGATTGTTTGTTTTTTTTTCTTTGTAATAAAGCTCGTTTAAAAAATTTGTTTGTTCTAAGTGTTTTTCTTCAAAAAAAAAAAAAATATTGAATAAATTCAGGCACGTGAAAGCATTTTAAAGGGGTTCCTGTTTGTCTTTTTGCGATTCTACGACAAGACGTAACAAACACGAAAGTACGTGACATAAAATATTTGCAATGCTAATGTTATGATATGTGGTTTAATGTAACATTTATTAGAGGTTATGCGTTTTTCATTCATTTTGTGCAAAACATGCGGCATGCAGTTTCATGGATACCAGAAAAAACAAAAGTGGTGGATCAGCACGAGCCGAAAGGTCGAAATTAAAATCAGCACAAAGCTAAAATAACCGAAAAAAATTAAAACATTTTGATGAGAGATAGTTTGAAATTCTGGGGTAAAAACGTTGAGCAAAGTATAGCAATTGATCGTCTACCAAATGTGTGTTGGTTACTTTGTAAACAAAAGGCATAGACCATTAACTGCCTGGGACACGAGATGCATGTTAATATGGTTTCTTTTCTTTTTTTTGCTGTTTTGTGTTGTTCGTTTTTCGGTGTTTTTTTTTCAGTTTGTCCCAGTTCACTAAACCTGTTTGAAATTGTCACTGTGAGTGAGTATATTTGCTACAAGTTTTTTTTCGTTTTTTTTTGTCTATTTTGATTTTGTTTTTTCAAATAGATTTTTTTGCTTGTTTCGTCGAACATTTCCGATTTAGCCTAATTGAATTGTATGGCTTGTAATTTGTCTATATATATTTTTGGTGTGTGTGGGGTGTTCATTGTGTGGTGGTGGTGTTTGAAGGCGAGATGAGTGAATGATTGATTGGATGAGTGTGTGAGCGTGTTTAATACTGTGCGGTTGATTGATTTTATGTCAATTTTATTAAATATTTTGAGTAAATCGTTTTCGGTTAACTTCGTTTCAACCGATCGACAATTGATTACTTTCATTCGATTTTGGTAATCCATTTAACAAAAATATCGACACGTAAATTTGCATTTTTTCGGCATTTGTGTGTTTTTTTGTTGTTGTAAATAAATATGTATAAATATATGGACAGATATTCACTGTATATCCATTCATCTATTCTATTGGACATCATTCTTAATCGAATCATAAACCATAATAAATTGATGTTTCGCTTTAATTCATACACATTGATAAATCGATTAAATATTATAATTGGTTGCAATTAGTTGTACTAATTCAACGTTCATTTGGAAAATGTCCAAGTTATTGAATATAGCGGGCACTGACATTGACATGAACCACATTGTCAATAATATCATCATCACAATAATCATCAAAATCATCAACATAATCATTATCATGATCAACATCATCATTGTCATCATGATCATCATTATCATCATCATCATCATCATCATCATCATCATCATCATCATAAGAAACAACACATACCGAACTTACTTGCAAAGATGAAGTCGTCATCTGATCATCCAGGTTTCGGATATCATTGAAAGGATAATTTAATTTTGTGTTTGTTTGTTTTGGTATGACAAATGAAGGGACAACAGCATGGAAAAAAGGAATATTTTATGTTTTAATTAAAAAAGTTCTTTGACGATTGGGATTCAATGATATTTTTTTTGGTTGTTGTTGTTAGATTTGATTATTGACTTTTGATTGAATTGATTATTTTCTTGTGCGTTTTGTTCTCTTCTTCTGAGTCAAATAAAAAATTGAGTGAAACGAAAAACACAAAACAAATAACGCAGAAAATTATAAGGTGGTAGCTGACAGAAATCAAATTGATGAGAGATCTGCATGGTTAACGTTCTCATTGAATTTTAAACGTATTAAACGCTAAGATGACTGTTTTTTTATATTTAGAATTCAACAGTTGTTATGCAGATCTTCGATACCAATATGATTCTATGAAATGAATGATGATTCGTAGCGTTTGAATTTGTGGTGATTTTGTCAGTTTTGCCAATGAATTGATTCGATGAGTTTTTTCGATTTTTTTTGTTTGAGGAGTTTATGTTCGATTTCATTCAGCCTGAAAGTACACATTAGAGTTGTCGCTTTCACACATATGCTTCTCACACACACACGCATCCCTACACACACAAGCACAGACAAGAGGTTCATGGCCTTATCTGTATGCCTCGTCTGTTGTCAATTTTAAATTATTGATCAGGTAAATAAGAGCAGTCGGTGAGCCATTTGAATAATCGACATACGACGAAGCTCACTTGAAGACCAGGAATGAATTCTTCTCTCAAGAACCCACTTGAGTCTATCAAAAGGGAGGAGATATTCGACGCAAATTGCTTGCTGAGCTTTTCTTGGAGGTTGAAAATAACATGAACATACAGACATATCAACACGTTTCTTGGATAAAACAACTCAACAGTAATAAGATTTTGCCGAAGGATTTCTTTGAATTAGCTTGCGAAATTGCGTATAGGAACTAAAAAGAGCCGTTTTTTAGCAGAATTATCACAGAACTAGTGGGCGGCGTTTTCATTCGCTATTTGCTAATAATGAACAGTTGAAAACGAATTTCGTCTTGGATACTCGAAGGAGAAGTGCTGTTAATCTTGATTTCCTGCTCTCTTTCTTGAACTGAACATGAAAATGTCTCAAGCAATATTTAATTGTGGCGGTTCGTCGTAACAAGGTGATAATCCTGTATTTACATGACCTCATTGCGAATGTCGAATATTTTGGTTAATTTTTTTTAAATAAAATGAATTTGTAAATCTACAGAAATTATGATGAAGAATGTAAAACAATCTGGGATGTAACACGAGATACAACACAACACAGTACACAAGACACAGTACACAATACACTTATATTTGGCACCACCTACTGACAACATACGATTAACAATTCAACTGAAAACTCACAAAGTATGAAATCGATGTGTCAATAAAACGTTCTTATTTGTTTGTTGTTTACATTTTGTTTTAATACAAAAAGGAAATAGAAACGCACAACAAATTTAATTAAAATTCATTTCGAAATTCGCTTCAAATTCGAAGACGAAAGGCGAATGTGAACCAAACTGAAAAGAACAGTCCATAAGTGGATTGCTGCTGATTAATACAATGATGAATTCCACATACTGAAAATCAGAATTACAACACCGACGACAACGAAACAAATTGACAAATAATAATGTCGAAAGACAGATGAACGTAAAATTAATGTTAGAATGAAGGATGAATTGATTGAAATATGAATTATGACATTATGAGATAATGACTTGTTTGTTGGTTTTAAGAAAAAAAATTAAATTAGATCGAAATCAAGGAAAAAAACAAAAATACATACTTGCCCGTCCTACCATTTGTACGGCTCTAACGCCTTTCCTGAATGTGGCCACTGTGTGATGGAAATAATGGAAACCAGTCATAATAACGGTAAACATAAAAATGAGATGACTCTTCAAATCAAACAAAGAACAAAAAAAACTTAAAATGGAAATCTGAATAAGTCGATGAACTGGAGAGTGATTTTTTTAAATGTTTTCTGCATCCTCGATACAGCTTGATCGCTTCGAATGGGATGAAATTTACATTTTCTCTAGCGACAATTACACAAATCGATTTCATTTATTCATTTTTTACTTCTTTTTTCTGTTTTTCTCTTTCTCTTCAAAAAAAAAAAAAGAGTTTTGTTTCTGTTCTCTTCGATAATTTTTACGTGTCTAAAGCTTATTGTGTATGATTTGGTTTCATAAGGAATTTCATTGGATAAGCTATCATTTCGGTATTTAGTTACGATAGTCATGGGTTATCACATTTCAAATGGTGTATTTGTTGCTTCACAGCGCCTACCGCTAGCCATTTCACAATCACTGTTAATACCCTGGGTGAGGATTTATTACTCTACAAGAAGAATGATCGTTGTTTTGTAAAAAAAAATTATTTTTGCAAACACTTAAAATGAAGATGAACGAAATGAAATGAATGAAGAAAATAAAACGAAATATTTCAGCATATTGGTTATGGTTTGTATGAGCGAGTAAGATGACAGTTGAAACGAATAACAATGACAAACAACATGTGTCTGGGATTCGAGTACCACTGAAGGCAAGGTGCAGTTGTACATCACACCAGCTTCTGATGTGACACGCAACCAACGCCAGTTTTCAATATTATCGTTTTTCTGTTTTTCATTTCTGTTTTTCTGAGTTTTCCCTTCCTTGTCTTCGGTGGTAAAATTTGGTTAAATTTGAGATTTATTCCAAACGATTAGCAAAAATGAAAATGAAAATAAAACGAAAAGAAAATCCAACCAAATGATAAGAAACATTATCGACACAACCAACGGCATAGGTAGTAGCTTAACATTCATCGGATAAATTATGTTTTGCATATATTCAATAAGAATCTATAGCAAAGGCATTACAACAGCAATAACATGATTTAATTCTTTTACACATAAATGTATTCCCACATATTTCGATGAACACATTTATTGTTATTGGATTCTGATTATTCTCCAATGGTCAATAATAGCACTGATTGAATGCGATGTGGAAATATTTAGATTTGTGTAGCGTACTGTCTGTTTTTTCGTTTTTTTTTTGTCAATTAAAGCCCATAGCCTTTTGGATCACAGCCCATAGCGTACAGCCCACAATTTAGCAGCCTAAAATCAATTCAGCAGCAACGTCTAAGTGCTTGCCCTTTGCTTGGAAGTTTAGATTGTTGTCCTTTCGGTGGGAAATATCGAATGGTGCAGGTTAATTTAAATGCAATTGAAAGAATTCCCTGTTTAACGGGTCTGCATTTAGTCGATAGGTCATTCGATTAGCAATACATAACACATTTAACAATGCAAATTAATAGCTGAACATAGTCATTATCGAGAGAAAATAAAGTGTATGTCATTAATTTGCTTTTCGGATTTGAGTTTTATGATTATTTGCTTGTTTGATTTGATATTTATAGATCAGTATCGTACCATCAATATATGTGTGACAGGCTGAATTAAGACCTTGTTTTACCATTCCAGTTTGCATCATAATCATGCCTACATCTGAAAGGGTCAAAGTTCAATTGTTTAATTGAAGGAAAATAAATAAATTGAATAAACCGATCAAAATTAAAACAAATGTACACAAAAATTAATCATAAAAATCAAAGTCATTTGGATAACTTAAACGATATAAAGACAATTCATTTTACAATTCGATCATTGTTTAGGTTGGATTGGTTGAGCTCTTATGACCGACGAAAAATATGTTGTGAAATATTGTAAAATATCGCGCGAAACCAATGCGGCTGCCGGCAAGACGTGTAAGTTGCTTCAAAACAAAACAAAACAAAAAAGATTGAGGACTTTTACGGTCAAAATCTGCTATTTTGCTTTGAAGCCAAAATATCAAAATTTTCACCTAAATGTCAAGGAATAGGTTATGAAACACTGTTATGAACGCATCCGATTTGCGCGACTTTTTCTCGACAGAGAAATCATTCGTGTAATAAAAGAAGACTCTCAAAATTTTGTTGCTATTTTTTGCATTTTGAAATTAAAAAAACCGGGGAAAACATTCAAAACGTTGTCGAAATTTGCTGCATTTTGTTTCAGTTTTTGAAGAGGATGATGCCGAAATAAACATTAACCTTCGACAACGACCATATCATGTTGAAAACACCAGTGTCAAAAATTTTCTCTTCTGGCACCTACCCCAGAGATGCGACTTAATTGCTGGATTAGTGTCTCGGATGAAGAAATGTTAATGAATATGAAAATGATTACAGAAATGAAACTTCATTCGTCGTTCAACGCAATTTACAACTACGAGTTCCTGGCGATCGAAATATAAATTGAAAAGTCATGTCGCAGCTTGTCAAAAAAAACGTAGCGAGCCTTCCGTTAAACCTTTTCTTCAGAAAATAAATTCTGAAGAACGACTCATTCTTATGATTTTCTATTTTACCCAAATCACAAGCCCCAAAAATTTAAACGGAGCCAAACCAATCCCATCTTTGGCGCCATGGTGTGTGTGCGCAAAACGTCAATCAAAAACTCCAAACATAATGAGAACAGAAAATGAATTGAAATTCTGCTGATTTAATTGCAATTTACATTCTGAAATTCTGTTGAAAGTACCCAGGGTATCTCAGTGTAAATATAAAAATAAACTTGATATGCGTCTATTCATTATTTTCACAACTTGTACTTTACAAATCGAATATGATATTTGATGATTGAATTTTTCATTTTTCATTCCATTTCGGCCTCTTTTCTAACAACTTATCTTTGACTTACTTCATATGTATCCATTTTGAATTTTCGATTATTATAAATTTGTTTATTCCTAAAATGTGATTGATTATTCAACCAGATCGAAATAATATAATTTGTGTGTTCATGGGTCTGTAATTTGTATATGTTGGTGGTTCTGTTGTGGTTTTTGTTGCAAATAAATATGTCGTAGATGTTTTCATAGTTAACAGAGTGACAATGTCGATGTATATTATGGATAATACACATTTGGATTTTTTTTTAAATGAATTCTTGTTCAAGGAGACAAACATGCTTTGTTACTTTAGATTAACTTAAACTCAGTGCAAGTTGTAATGATAAATAATTTATCGATCATCATTTGATAAGTTTATATGAGAAACTATTAGAAGATAATAGGGGTAAAGAGAGAACCCATGAAATAAAATAAGGGAAGAAAAATTCTGTGGAAACGAAATAAAAATGTCATGGAAATGGTTGCGAACAATATTTCCGCTCCAGGCGCGCAATCAAATGCCTCGAAAAACTAGAAAAGCTATTGGCGATTATAAGCTATGTGATCGACTCAATTTAAAAATAATAGACATTTTTTTTGGCTGTTGATCATTCAACGGGGAAAAAACTCCTTGCACATGGCTAGTGTTGTTAAAACTTGCCCAAAACAAAGGCTTCAACATAGAAAATTATCAATGAATGAAAAATGATACACCGAATCATGTAAATAATTTAGTAGCGTAGCTTATTTACATACTGGTTTGTTATCAATTCCATGAAAAGCTTAAAGATGAAACTAAATTTATGGAAAATTTGAGGAGAATCGGTTGTGGTATTTGTCACAAGGAGCATTGAACATGGTGCAGAAAGTGCAACTCTCATCCATAGCTGCATCTCGCTCACGTCTTATAACCTGTCCACATGACCGACAGCAGAGCTCCAGTACTTTCGATTGAAAGCGTTATAGGTCTCCCGCCGCGTTCACACAAAACTTTCGGTAGTGGCTTCAATGCTACTTGATATTCAACGGACCAACAACCAAAACCGAAAATAAAAAATTTATTTAAATTTTTGGAAGAAATAAAACGAGATATTGTGAATTATAGTACAGAATAGTAGGAAATTGAGTATCTTATGATTGTACTTCATTATTTAAGTTACTTGCAAACCATCTAAAATATGTAATGTGTTCATTCATAAGAGATAGGTTTTTATTATTATTATTTTATATCTTAAAACTTATTATTTGTTTTTCAGGTAGTGTCCATGAAAAATATTATCAGACAAAATGGTTAAAAACAAAAGTTAAATGAGAAATTGTAAAGCACGTTTAATGTGAGAAGAACGAAATATAATAATAATTATTGGAAAAACAAGCATATAATTGCTATGGTCTTTTGCATTAAATTCATTGAAATATCATAGTTTCAGCTCGCAAATGAAATATTTTCTAATAATTTGTATAAATTCATATATTATGCTCAAAAAATCATAATAATTTTTTTTTCTCATAACTTAATTTTTTCAAAGGCGAGAGTTCGCATAAAACCAACATGTCAAAAATAAGAAACGCAAAACAAAACAATAATTTATTATTAAACAAATTAAATTCTTTGAATTCAAACGCGTGTTCAATAAAATAGAGAAAAAAAAACTAAAAACCGCAGACGAAGCACATACAAAAATCACCATTCCAATTTCATGCAGGGTGACCGCATTGAAATCAGACGGTTCAATAAATTTAATTTTCTTCGCAAACGAACCCAAAATTGTTTCTCAATTCAATAACAAAATGGATGGAAAAATGAAAATCATAGCAAGAAAACCAAAAAAAAAACTTGGAAAAATCAACGAAATTGACTAAAAACAGCAAAATTGTTTTAAGTATGTATGCTAATCAGTTTTTGAATATTTTCATTGTGGGTATTTTTTTTTCAAATTATTGTTTTCCCCAAAAATGGCTTTTATTTTATTTTACCTAAATCACCGAATTTATTCCTGGGTTGAGCAGTCACTGTACATACGTGATGGTGTGACCGTCAAAAGAAAACAATTCATTATATTAGAAGAGGTCCTTCATTAAATGGTATTATTACTTTTAAAGCAGATCGTGTGTCAGACACACGCACGCGCATAGAAAGGTAAATAATAAGTCAGGTCCATAGTCGCAGAAACAAATAATGATTAGAAATTGGTTCAATAATTAATGAGCGTGCTTTTTGTTTAAAGAACGGCAGTTGCTTCAAGCACTCTGAGTTTTCTCATCAAAATTCGTCCAAACAGAGTCCGTTTTGGAATCCCGCTTCCTCACAACTGGGGCAGCACCGTAACCTCGTTTCTATGTAAGGCAAGGTTTTTGTTTCGGTCTGAACTATTCATCATTTCCATTCATATAGTGGATCAACCACCAAACCATTTTTAGGCGCTTCATTCTTTGTCACTATTTTCTGTTATTTTCTTCTTCCATTGAATTGCCACTCCGTGAAAACACATAAGATTTCAACATATTTCCTAATATTAGACGATCATCATTTCGATGGGATCGATCGAAAGCTACTGTTTCTTCGATTCAAATAAAATTTTGAGTTATATTCCTGCTTTCCTCAAGAAACGAAAAAAAAATATTTCAAACAACAAATGAATAATTTACACTTACAGTTTTTACATTTGCATTTCTTTATCAGCGTTTCGTCTTTGATGTCAT
>JANSTV010072272.1:0-10547 GCA_027564135.1 Lestremia cinerea | reverse complement strand
ACTCCGCGGAGCATCAAGATGCTTGTTTGTTGTGGGACACATTCATCGCCAACAAAGTGAAATTGATCGAAGTGAATTACGGTGATGATGAGCCCGTGTCGAAGGCCAAGAAAATTGGTCGACCTCGCAAATCGACAAACATCACGGACAATGATGACGCATCGGAAACTTCCTCATCGAAAGCTGATGAGGAGACCGAAGCGTACGAGGAACTTTTTGGCGCTGTGATGAGTGCCACCGATGAGAATAATCGCTCGTTGAACACAATGTTCCAGTTGTTGCCATCCAAGAAGGAGTACCCCGACTATTACGACATCATCGAGCATCCCGTCGATTTGAAGTTAATTGCAACCAAAATCCAAACGAATGCCTACATCAGCCTGTCAGAGATGGAAAAGGATCTGCTGCAAATGACCAAAAACGCTTGCACCTTCAATGAACCTGGCTCGCAAATCTACAAAGATGCCAAAACTTTGAAGAAGGTATGTTTGATGGTCTGTGGGAAGCGAACAGCAAATTTTAGGGTTTTTTTTTCGATTTTCTTCAGATTTTTACTGCAAGGAAAATCGACATTGAAACCGGGAAAGTGAAGCCCAACGGAAAACCAAAGAAGAAGGGTCAATGCTTGAGTGCCGCCATAGCAGCTCTCACCGAAGAGTCTGACGAGGAGAATGATGATGAAACCGAAGGAGTGGGTCCGATGTGGCAACTCTTCGATGAACTCTACAACACAGCCAATTCATCAGGTAATTTCTTATCAAATTCCGGCCATCATTTTCGTTTTGAAAATATTTAATTTTTTTTTTTTTTGGATTCAATCAAAACGAACCACCACTTTATAGATACCTCTGTAGGCGCACCCCTCGGTGAATCCTTATGGAAATTACCGAATCGTCGATTCCACCAGGAATATTACTCGCAAATCAAGAAGCCCATTTCGATGGCGCAAATTCGAAATAAGTTGAAGAAGAGTGACTATTCGAATATTACCGATTTCACAGCGGATTTGTATTTGATGTTGGACAATGCAAAGAAGGCATTCCCGCCGGCGCATAAAACGCACAAAGTGAGTTGAGAATAAGATTCTTCCAAGGTGAATCAGTTAGATTAACCCGAGTTCATTTCCAGGACGCTCTCAAAATGCAGAAGATTCTGAATCAAAAGCTCGTCGATTCAACGGTTGAAGAGGACAGTGGCGATGACGACACAAACACAAATTCATCGACTGGAACCTCTTCGGGCAAGAAAAAAGGTCGCTCAAAGTTACCGGCCACTTCACCAGTGGCCACACCTGTTATGATTCCTACAACGTCTCCGGTTGTAATCATTGGCAACAGTCCCAAAACAAAATTTCCAAACAACCCGATGCTAAAGAAGAAGCTTCTCGGACTCCTTGAGTTCCTCCTCAAATACACGGTGAGTCCAACATGGAAGCCATTCTCAAGCAACTCCAACTAATCGCCGCCTTTAGATTGCCGGTCGTCGTCCAATCGCCAATTTCATCGAGAAACCTTCAAAGAAAGTCTATCCAGACTACTATGACGTCATTCAGCATCCAATCGACATGACGACCATCGAATTGAACATCAAAAACGACAAATACGGAACATTGGATGATGTCGTCGGGGACTATCGGCTGATGTTCGCTAATTGCCGCAAATACAACGAAGAAGGTTCACAGATTTTCGAAGATTCCCACATTTTGGAACGAGCCTTGAATGAGAAACTCAAGGAATTTTCGGGTATCCAAGATAGAAGGTTGACGCCGAAGATGTAAGTTTCCTTGAAATTTGGGGAAAAGACTTTGGATGACGTTTTTCGCTTTCAGAATCAAAGGCGGTCGCAAGCAACTATCTCCAATGGACACCAAACTCAGGCAATTGTACGACGCCATTCGGGACTATCGCGATCCCAAGACGACGCGACAATTGGCATTGATTTTCATGAAGCTGCCTTCGAAGAGCGTAAGTTGACTCGTTGATCACCACAGCTGTGTCTGATGCACCTCCTTTTAGGACTACCCTGACTACTATGACATCATCAAGAATCCAATTGACATGGAGAAAATCGCTCACAAACTCAAACAACAGTTTTACGATAACGTCGATGAGATTGCGGCCGACTTTATGTTGATGTTTGAGAACGCCTGCAAATACAACGAGCCCGATTCGCAGATCTACAAAGACGCCTTGGTGCTCCAACAGTTGTGCATTCAAACGAAACAGTCACTTCGAGATGGAGACGATCAAGTGCCAGATGTTCCGCAAGCTGTTCAAGAGCTTTTGCTGTCACTGTTCACCTCGTTCTACAATCACCAGGATGAAGAGGGACGGTGCTTTTCAGATTCTCTTGCTGAACTTGCTGAATACGACGAAATTGATGGTCAAAAGTAAGTTGGATGCCGGAAGTGTCCCTCGAGGTCTTACGTATCTCGTTCCTTGCAGAGTTCGTGCCATTTCATTGGATTTGATAAAACGTCGTTTGGACAAAGGACTTTACAAGCGATTGGACATTTTCCAAGAAGACGTATTCTCATGCTTGGATCGAGCTCGACGCCTCTCCCGAACCGATTCACAAATCTTCGAGGATTCCATCGAATTACAGGCATTCTTCATCCGAAAACGTGATGAGCTTTGCAAGGAATCTCTGTCATCACCAGCCTTAAGCTACACCGCCATGCATTTGAGCGCTTCGGTGGAGGCCATCCGCCAAACAAAACTCTTGCAGGAAGAGCAAGAGCAGGAACAAGAAAACGAAATTTCTGTAAGTGGATTTTCTTTATTGATTTTACGAATCTTTACGAATTGTAGCTGACAACTCGTTTTTGCAAGACAACTCAGGGTGAGAGCATGACCATAGACCAGAAGGTGTACAGTCCCGGGGATTTCGTCTATTACGATGTGCCAGAGAACAAAAGTGAGTTTCGGGGAGTCGATTTCGAGGCAGCAGAGAATTCAAATCCAACTTCCGTTTCAGTTCCCGGAGTGATCTACATTGAACGCTTGTGGACAAACAACGATGGCGTCAAAATGATGTACGGAAATCTGTTTCTACGCCCGTTCGAGACCTATCACGTGACAACGCGCAAATTCTTGGAGCAAGAGCTATTCAAAAGCGATCAACATCAGGCCATTCCACTGAATCAACTGGGCGGCAAATGCTTTGTGATGAGCGCTAAAGATTATTTCAAAAACAAACCAGATGGTTTTGCTGACAAAGATATTTTCGTTTGTGAGTCGCGTTACTCGACGAAATTGCGAGCATTCAAAAAGATCAAGAATTGGCCTTTTGCGTGTACGGTGCATTTGCAACCACGTGAAGTGCCATTGGAACCGAAGCGAGTTATGTCCGTTTTCAAGGAGCGCGTGGAGAAGCACAAGGGAGAATTGGCTGAGCTGCAACTGCAAGAGGCATTGATCGAGAAGGAGAAACCGGTAAGTTTTCCTTGAAGCTCCTTTGAAACGAATCCTTACTCTGAAATTCCTTGTAGAATATCATGGCGTTGATCACATCAAATACAGACGATGGCAACAACTACTATGAACAATACAACACCCCGGTTAGCGGTCTAATCAAGTCTGGGGATTATATCTACGTGGCGACTGAGTCTGGAAAGCAGTCGATCGCTCAGGTCCACACCATTTGGGATTCCAAAGAGTGAGTGGCAATTCCTGTCTAGTCTACAAACGGGATCTAACGGTTTTCTTCCTCATTCCAACAGTGGCAAGTCATACTTCCGGGGTCCATGGTTCCTCACCCCACCCGAGGTGCCCGGAACGGCCAATCGTTTCTTCTATCGTCAAGAATTGATGCTATCAACCTCACACGACACCAGTCCAACCGTTGCAATCATTGGACGTTGCGCTGTTTTGGACTATAACGAATACACTTTGCGTGAGTCATCCCCAAGGCTTTGGTAAAACGGTGCATTGAATGGATTTTTGAATTTCAGATCGTCCAACGGAGATTCCCGAAAGCGATGTTTACGTCTGCGAGTCAACCTACGATGAATACAAGAAGCAAATTCGTCGAAATACCCAAGGAAGCGGCCTTCGAAAGTTCACTCACAGTCAAATGGTAACGCCAGATGAGGTCTACCATTTTAAGATGCCAATGGCACCGGTGAAGGTGAGCGCCAGTGAGATTGCAGCCTTGGAGCACATCAAGGGCGGGTTAACAAACACCGGAGACACTGAAATGAAGACAGAAGGTCAGGAATTGTATGGCATTATGGATGATTCCATGGACGGCATTGGTGGGCCACCGTCAGTCGGTTCGGATACAGCCACTACGGCATCACCAGCTCCGGTCAATCCCATGGCTACGCCAATATCCACGAAAAAGGGAAAACTCAAGAGCAAACTCGTCACTGGGTACATTCTCTATTCGAGTGAAGTGCGGAAGGATCGTGCCCAAAACAATCCAAACTGTTCGTTTGGAGACATTTCGCGAATGGTTGGCAACGAATGGCGTAATATGACTGCCGCTGAAAAGCAGGTGTGGGAAGAGAAAGCATCGAAAAATAACGAAGAAAATGCTATCAAATTCGCTGAAGAGCATGGTGGTCCCAGCCCGGCACCAGCCCAACCGATTTTCTCTTCTGAACCGATTCCGAATCAGGTGTGGGATTGCTTCTGGGACAAATGCGATTGGCAGTTTGAGGACCCAATGGACTGTATTGATCATTGCATCGCAGAGAACACTGGCCATGTTGCCACGTACTTTGCCAATTTGAATGATGGCGGTGACATTGAATACAATTGTTTGTGGCGCGGTTGCATTCGTCGCAAGAAGACAGCTCCACCGTTTCCACACTTGCAACGTTTGCTGAAACATTGTCGCGATGTTCATATTTACAAAGGTGGCCGCATTGTGCTACCTCACGACCGCAGCAAGTAAGTGACGACTCAAATGTTGGTGATCAAAAGGATCTTTCTGAACTCTTGACTTTTTTTCAGGAATTTCATGCCTTCAAAGAAGCAGATTGCAGCTGCAGCTGCCGCAGCAGCAGCCGTTGCCGCAGTCAACACACCGCCAGTGGTTCAAAGTCCACCCTGTCAACCGGTTCAGCAACAGCAACAACAACAACAACAACAACAACAACAACAACAGCCCCAACAACCGCAGCAGATTCAAACCGTTCAAAGTAAGTTCTCGAACAACCTTCACTCTCGAGTCGCTTCTGATTCATTTCGTTCTAGTTGTCCAAACTCCCGTCGCTGAGCCATTGTTCGTCACAGTGCCACCTCGCCCGCAACGCGTCCTCCATTCCGACGCTTACATCAAATACATTGAAGGCATTCAACAGGAGAATCGTTTCACAACGCCCTGGGAGAAGACTTTAAAAGCATCTAGCGAGACAGTTGCGGTTGACGCATCCAAATTGCCATTCCATTGGCTCGGACCGAATTGCCAGGAGAAAAACGAAGATGCCATTAATGCGATCTGGAAGTTGCGCAACTACATGATGAAGGATGTACTGACGTTGCCTCGATCGCAATATTGAGATGTTTTCACTATCGGCGAGTGAATTAATTTGCTATTTTTTTTTATAATTCTATCATTTTTATTCGACTTTTTTTTAATCGCAGATTTGCAACAAATCTGAAACATTTTACTTTCTTGTGCTTTGATTAATTTTCAATAAATAAAATAATAAATAAAATGGGGTTCTTCTCAGCAAAGCGTTCAAGGGAGCATTGTGAGTCTGGGTTTGTCATGCGGTTCCAGGGTTCGCCAGAAAGCGGCTCTGTCTTTCATGAGACCAAGGCTCCATTGCATGGCAGTCACCTCATCATTTGGGTTGTTTCCGATTTGATAGACATCCAACGGGAAATCCGACGCTGGATTCCATTTGGGTAAATCGTAGAATGGCGTAGGATTGTTGGAAACACATGATTCGTATTTGGCTCAAACTTCAAATTCGTCGCAGTTGATTATCGGTCATACCCAGTTTTGGCAAAGTTCACCCAGAGTTGAGTGAAGGCTCCACGAACTTCAATGTCCTTCTCCGTTGGTACAGTCGTTTTAAAGTTGTCTCTTGCAAATGGGAACAAATACTGCAGTTCATCGGCGTGGCTCACGCCTGTGAAGAGACTGGTTAGTTCAGTGCAAAAGGGTCAATTTGGTTGGACATTTGTCACTACCGTAGAATTCTTCCTTTCCGCCAAATATTTCGGTGAAACTGGCAGCTCCCGCGTGAGCAAACAAATAGACATAGGTTGGTCCCACTTCAATTGGTCTGTCGTCGTCAAGACGAATTCTCAGGTATTTTTCGGCACCAGTCATGAACCAAGCATCAGTGAACACCTGGAATCGAGGAGCTTTTTGTAGATCTTTTAAGGAATTGGTCGAATAAACGGTGGTTACATCCGACAAATTTTGATGATTTTCCCTCGAAACGTTTCGTCCGTTGAAATAGAATCGATCGATTAAATCGGTCATCTCCCTCTGAACCTCAGTAGAGTGATGATCGTAGTAGAAAGCAATTGGCAGGATTCTGGAGCGCTCACTGTTGAATTCCTCTGTCAATTTCGGTGTGTTGAGAATTGCTGGAGTAATCGATGGTGGAATTTGAATAGAATTGAGTCAAAAAATTGTTAATTTGAATGAACCAACGAGCTGTTTTCAATGCTCCTTCATCCGCAGTTATTCCCGTCATGAACGGAATTGTAAGCCCATGCGGCTCTTCAACATCCCTCGGATGTTTTGTGATGAATGCGCCTTTTTCTTCAGGTTCGACGACTGGCGGGAAAGGTACCATAGGATCAGTGTCCCATTTCTGAAATTGCAATGAGTTGATTCTTGGAAGTTTCGAAGAATGAAAGAGCTCACGTAGAAATCCCACAAGGCGTTAGTAATCTCATCAGCTGGAGCTTTCCGCAAACATTCGATGGCATTTTCCCAACCATCTTCCCCTTTTCCGCAATTGAACTTCTTGGCCAGGATCTCCGCTCGTTCCTCGGCTATATTGGGATGAGCTGGTTGACCCCATGGATTCAGACTTACTCCCGACTGGGCGATGGCCTTGTGAAATAACCCTGGAAATGATTGAGATCGTTGCCTCAACTAAAGCAAGACAATCGATTGGTGACTCACCTTTGCTCATGTCGGACTGCATGTGATATGTGACACTGGCACCACCGGCGCTCTCCCCAAAAATCGTAACATCCTTGGGATCACCGCCAAACACTGCGATATGTCGATTGATCCATTCCAAGGCCATTGCTTGATCTTTCAGTCCGAAATTACCTGGACATTCCGGCGTCCCTGTACTCAAGAAACCCAATGGCCCGAGACGATAGTTGATCGACACAAAAACAATGTCGTGATTTAACATATAGTCTGGACCGTAATAGGCCATATTGCCAGAGTTGCTCATAAATCCACCGCCATGGATCCACATCATCACCGGGAGTTTCGTTTCTGTTTCGATTGGTGTGTAGATATTCATATACAAGCAATCTTCATTACCGGTCACGTTCGTTTCCCGAATGAAGATGCACCTTTGCGGACACTTTGGCGGGTCCTTGTGCGCCTTAAGTTCAACATTCCATTTGTCTTTCAGCACTGGTGGCTATCAAGAAAGCGACAAGGTGCTCATAAGACGAGGTCAATTCACGTAACTCGATTCACAGAGTCTACCTTCCAACGCAACGCTCCTATCGGTGGCTCAGCATATGGCACGCCGAGAAACGCTCGAATACCTTTGCCATCCGACGAGGTCAAGTATCTTCCAAGCAGTTTGCTGCCATTTTCCAGGTTCACTCGAAGCTTTTCCGATGTTCGGCACTCAATCGAAGCAATCAAAATGCCACAAGCGATGAAAACCACCGGAACAACCGAAGACATTTCGACCAAAAAAAAAAACGAATTCACTCAAAACTAAATCAAATCGAAGCACTTCGCAACTACACTGCGCAATGGAAAGCGTTCGATCTGGTCTTTTATTGTTGGCTTTCAAGACGGACTTGACTGATTGCGTCTATTTTGTGACGAATCGATGAGTCCACGCCGATAAGCTAATCGAACTCTCCCCACAACTCTGATTGGATCCCATCGAGAAACAATTTTGCGACTAAAATCATCAGAACGAATCGATTCAAAACGAGAAAAAAATGCGAGGGCAATTGACGACAAGGTCTTGACCAGGGCTGGGACATGGAAAGAGTAAATTGAGATGGGTTTAATTCAAAAGTTTAGCTTTTATTTCTTCTTTTTCTTCAACAATTTTGGCTCCACAGCTGGAGCTTTCACCTCGGCGACCTTCCGTTTTCTTCGTCGGCTGTCTTCCTCATCGCTGAAAGAGAAAGAAAAATTAGCCTCAGAGCGTCCCAAGGAGCTTGGATTCAAACTTACTTGACTGTTTGCATCTCATCGAAAATGGCATCAAATTCCGAGTCATTTCCATCATCTTCATTCGATTGTTCCTCATCCTCTAGATCCTCCAGCTCCTCCTCCTCACTCTCGTCATCGTCGATATCGGGATGAGGCAAAGGCGCGAATTCTCGCAGCAAGACTCGAGTCGCCTTCGATTTGACATAGCATTGATACTGCAGGGCAGTCGACTCACTGGCATGAACACGCACGAATCGATCCAACGACGCCGTACACACGTAATTGCCTGACGGATCGACGTCCACATCACTGATGCTCCCCGTGAATCCTTTGTAGGTGTGAAGCACCTGCTTCATTCTTCTCAAATCGAACGCTCGCATCACACCGGTCGTGGTTCCCGCAAACGCGGTATTCTCGTGAATGGCCAAACACGAGTAGGCGATTTGCTCTTTATCGTTTGTGTAATTAAGAGTCGGACGACGTTGCTTGCGCATATCATACACTCGAATGTATCCGTATCGCGAACAAGAGGCCAAACAATTCGCATCAACGAATCTAAAATCGCTATCCCAAATCGGCACTTCCAACTGCAGAAAATCATTCGGAACATTTTTCGATTTGAAAACGCACTCGTTCGTCTCCAAATTCCAGACTTTAAGGTTGTTTTGTCGCTCTTTGCCGCCAGTCACAATCAATTTTCGATCGAGCCAACATTGACGCAGGCGAGTCATCGCATCGCCGGTGATCAAACTCGTGGGTTTCTTTTCACCGATTTGAACTTTGCCATTGGCGAAACCCGCCACGATGAGCTCATTCCAGCGAGCCAAACCGACCACATGATCCTCCTCCAAAGTCACTTCTTTGGTTGCCGCTTGTGACGATGTATTGTAGATCTTCACCACTGCATTCATTCGACCGACCAGCAGCTCTTCATTGTCTCGTCCGAAATCCAACGCTGTGATCCGCGATGTTTTGTCCAAAGTGGTGATACTTTCGAGATTTACCGATTTATGGGGACTCTCATCCGTCACATCGATGCCTATTCGAAAACAACGTAAACAATCAGCCAGCGATTCGACATAACCTCACTAACACTTACGTTTGAATGAACCCGTGTGTGTTCCAACGAAGATCTCGTGATTGGCCGTGTAGGCTGCATTCTTGATATTCGCAGTTGTGATTTTCATTTTTGGTGGGATTTCATGCGTTCTTTACAAACGAAACGCTTGAGGAAAATGAAAAACAAACCGAAGTGAAAATGGTTATCGTACGCGCTTCGCACCAGCACGTGGAACAGATGGATTGTTTATGAATGTCAAAGTGAGTTCAGTCACAGTGATAAGTCGAGGTGCGAACCTTTGCAGGGGTGGGCGATGCGTCATCTGGTGGATGAAGTTGGTACTACTGAATCGGATCTTTGGGAAATTGAAGGAGAAGCCCCAAGGGTCAATGAGCTCCAACGAATCGAATGCACTTTCAACTTGCCAAGGGGAGACTCACCTCAACGTGACCGGGAATTGTTGAACTTTTGAGTTGTTTTGACGAAGCAAATGGACAAACCATCACCAAAACCATTGCTGACAACTTCATCCAGAGAAGAACTACCAAATCATATACAACAAACCAACAGAATGGTTTCACTCACTATTGCAGGCAATATTTACAAAACAAGCACAAAGATTAAGAATGACGTGACGTGTAATTGATTATCGTTTGTGCAAAGCTTTCGAAAACGTTATCATTTGTTAAAATTATTATTTATGTCGTAATGTTGAGTAGTCAACGAAATTTGTGGAAAATATTATTTAGCGATCGCTGAATCGCCAAACAGTTGCGTACGTGTCATCAAGTGGATTTCAGTCAAATTTTAGTATTAAACACGAACAAAAATTGGGTATTTTCGGCGAGGCAATTGATTGAAGAATTACTCATCGAATGTGAATTGCTGTGCGTGCGACGTAGACAACGAATCCGGGAAAAATCGAGGGTGCCTTCATTGTTTTGACCAAAGACACAAGAAATTCAATAAAAATGAGCGAGAAATTGAGCAATGGGACAGTGCAAGGACCACGGGCGCTTATCTTAGTCGGTGGCTATGGCACACGATTGCGTCCCTTGACATTGAGCCGTCCGAAGCCGCTTGTTGAATTCGCCAACAAGCCGATTTTGATGCATCAAATTGAAGCACTGGTTGAAGCCGGTGTGCGTCA
>JANSTV010072271.1:0-22612 GCA_027564135.1 Lestremia cinerea | reverse complement strand
CGCGACGCACAAGCAAAGAAGTTCTATTAATGCCTCGGGCATCGGTAATTAGTTAAATGTAAAATGACAGCTTAGGAAGTGGTAACCATCGGAATGACAAGATCGGAGATATTAAAAAGAAAAAAAGAAAAGAATGTTCAGAAAACCTACCAACAGTCCATATCGCAATAAATCATGTATTTTGTAAAAGAAAACGAGTCAACACACGAACACACTCGTTCGCATTGAAGAGAAAACGATCATTTGGGCAACGACGCCTCGTGCACAACTCATTGTTTCAACGCGTCATACATGACTGATTGTTCAGCAATTTCAGTGGAAATGTCCATTTTTTCATTTGAACTGTTGCCGAGCACGTTCACTCACCTTCGCCTACGGAATGACTCGGCCAGCGATTCTCTGTCAGTTTTCTTCTGCAATTACAATTCGCCGTTGCAAATAATGTTTAATACGTGTCCTTATCGTTCATTATTTCGGGTTTAATGATTCATGAGACGAAATACGTAATGGTTGAAAATGAAGGAGGAACAATCGACCGGTTGAGCAGCTTTTACGATAATTTAAAATAATTTTCTTCCCGCATCGCTTGGAGCGATGTGATTGCGTTAGTGATTTGCCTCTTTTTTCCTTTTTGGTTCGTCTGTTTTGCAACAAGAATGAAACAATCGCCGAAAACAAGAAAATATTTATTCCTGAAAATAGCATTTGTTTGATTTCGTTTTCGTTTCCGTTTTATTTTGAACTTCAACTGCATCACCATAACTCAGAAGGGAATCGACGTCTAATTGAGCGTCAATCACAATTCAATGGATCCAAAAGCAAATTGAGAAATGCAATCAGTTTTCGACTGGATAGCGATTATGTTAAATGAATTTAATTAAGAATAAAACCACTGATGAATTAGCGATTCGATCATGAAACTATCTGTGCTGATCGGCGCCATTTTTTTTTTTTTTTTTTTTATTATTATGTACATAGCAATGATGAACGATAATGAAATTCTGATGATAAGGAAAAAACAACTTTAAGAAAATTATTTAAGCGAATTTGAATTTACGATGAGTGAATGAAACTGAATCAAATTGTCAATGTGTTTTTTTTCTTTTCGTGAGAGAGAAAGAGATGCCAAGTTTTCATTCCAAGTTATTTTGTGAAGCTTTTTCTTTTCCGATCGCTGAACGGCTGATGCATTTTTTGACGGAGAAATTTTGAACAAAATATTCCAGGGTTTTCGTTTTTTCTTCAAATCAAAACTAAATATTTTCTCTGATATTTGTTTTTGTAATTAAACATTTAAACATTTTTTTTCTCTTTTTTTTTATTTGTCTTTTATGTTATTTTACACTTTTTTACATCTTTTTTGTTTGTTGTTGTGCTATTTTAATCGAATCTTCTTCAAAAATATAAATTGTTTGTAATAAAGAAAGAAAATGACAATACAATCTTACAGAAGGTGCGTTTTATTTGCTGTGGGACGGTTGAGGTGGTTCTGCTTTCAGATTTGAGCTGATTTCTAGATAAATGGATTGGGGCTTGGAGAAGGGTTCCGTCGGACTCCAGACGCCAGACCGGCCGGCATTCAGGTGGCAGGTGGCCACCGAGTTGACGTAAGACTTGCTTCAAGGACCTCGAATTGATCGAGTTTGTTGATCAATGCAGCAAATGCGCCGACGAGTTTGACGTTGCTTTGAGCATTACCGTCGTTTCAATAAAATTCCTCTTCGATGAAACCTATCAAAATTTTGCTGAGATAATGAGGAATCGCGACTAGTTTGTGTTGAGTCTTTGACCGAGTCGGCGACTGTCGATGAGATGCTTCTTACCAAACAAAGCATTCAGGCGAGGATTCCGTCTTACCTCTGACGTTTGAAAGCACAATCCAAGTATTCAACCAGTTCTTCTACTTTGGTACGGGCCACAACTCTCGAACCCTGAATTATACCAGTCTATTTTACCTTTGCATATTCCTTCACCAATGCTAAAACGCAACGAACTGAAACGCCATCAAATTTTCTGTTGAAATAAAGTCATATTCTTGTTTTTGTAAATTGAATTATTGTTCAAAACTGCATTGAACTGACATCCAAAAATCGACACAGATGAAATATTGGGAAACATGTTTTGTCTTTATTTCGTAAAATAAAAAGAGGCAAAAGTACACAATGCAAATGACAATTAAGTGTTATTTTGAATTTTGAATGAATGCCTGAACGACTGATTCACCATCGTTGGTCGTGCTCATTGTCATTTTTCATTTTTAATTTCATTTCATTTCCATTTGAAGAAGTAAAAAAATATTTATTACAAATTTTTCGATTCTCTTAAGTTTCTATTCAAAATTCATTTTCAAATCGTTTTTTCAAAGGAATGCGTTCATTTCGACGCATCTGCAAAGGTCATTGACCGCATTGTTTCTTACAGTGAAATGTGACGATTGCTTGCGTTGGAGCGAAACGGAAATTCCCTCTTCGAGAATGGATCATTGCGAACAAGTAAAAACGAAATCTAACCGAGGTCTAATTGACAATTCATGCACTGCATAAATCTTCGTAAAGCTAAAGATCGTCAAAATCGGTCAACTCCAGCAAAAGTTGTTAAGATTCGATTTGTGACGGAATTGGCGATAAAAAAAGAATAAAATATAAAATTGGATTTGCGATGCATACTTTGTATGCAGTGCGTCAAGAGCGTCCGACTCTGAATCGCATCTTTCAGTTTTTTTTTTCCATCAGTTTTATTTCTTTTAGCCGCTTTTGGAAAAACAACGAAAACAATTCCACAGAATTTTCTCCTTCACTCTTCAAGTCGGAATCAAAGTACTAGCTTTAAGTAAGTGCTCGATCATCAATAAACATTCAGCGCGCATTTTGCATTTTAAATTCGTGTAACTGATATAACTTTCGACTAAATTTAATAAAATCAACAAAGCAATTTTCTCTTTCCTTTTTCATTTTCAACCGAGAAAAAGAAAGAAAAAATAAACTAAAAATACAAAAAGAAAAAACAATATTAAATAGTACAAGAATTCACTTTGCAAAAAATTCAAATCAATAAAATCAACAATCAAAATCAATACCGAACATTCGATTCGTGTAATTTATTTTATTTTTATTTTATTTCATTTTTATTTTTTTTTTTATTTAAACGAAAGTTTGTACTTTCACATGCGAATCTCGAGAAATGTAAAACAAACAAGCGAAATTTAGAAGCAACCCAAACGATTTTCGACGAAAAGAAAGCAAATGAGGCAAAAATGGCTTGCATCATTCGATTTGTAGGCGATCGACTGGTTTGCTTAATTCATAAGTACTGTTCAAATGCGTCGTATCCTGGAAGACAATTCGTTGATACGAAAACAACGTTTCCACTAGGAGCATGCCCGCAACCGAGGATGTCGCAACTAAAATATCAATTTGGCTTGAAAAGAAAACATAAAAAAACACGATGTAGAATTTTTTCATGTTTTCGTTCTTTTTTTTTTTTTCTTTTTTTTTTTGGTAATTTGGTAATGGTCACCGATGGTCAATTGAATCGATTAGTTGGATATTTGACATTAACTCAAGAATTGGTTAGATTGTTCCGAAAGCGATGAGTGTTCAGTGAGCGATTGGTGCTTGGTGAGTGGTCTAATTCGAAATACCCATTTCGGATGGAATTGTTTGCTGCGGTGATCAATAACAGTGCACAAAAGAGAAGGTTTTTGATCATGGCATTATTCCAAGCCCATTCATTGGAAACAACAACTACATCAAATAATATCATCATATTTTCTTAGCCAACCATTTTTCTTTATCGCTTGCAAAATATTCCTTCAATCGTTTTGCAATACATTCCGTTTAATACCAACTTTCATTATAAATTTGTGTAAATTCTTACTTAAGCCTAACGTTACAATGCCAATTGACATTGAATTTTGAATTGATGATAATTAATATTTGTTGGTGGTGGTGGTGTTGGTGTGTGTATGTATGTGTGTGTGTGTGTTCGTGTAATTGTTTTTGATTGTGAATTTCCTCAATGATGATGATCTTGGTGTGTATGGTCGGAAGTAAATATTTTTTTGAGATCACTTTCGAATATCGCTATCAACAGCATTATGCCAACGCCGAGAACCATACCGGTGAACTGCAAGAGACATTGTGTAACGGCACAGCCTTCTTTGTGAGCCGTTGTAAGCTCGGGCATCTAGAATAATGCGAAACGAAAGCCGTTAATGGCCGCATTCATATTGGAAAATCAGTGAGAAACACTCACCATATCCACGAGAGCAATGTAAATGAACATGCCAGCTGCAGCAGCGAAAATCCATGCAGATGCTTCCGGTGTGTCGCCAACCAAAATACCCAAAATTGTTCCCAGTAAACTCAATACAGACGAAAGCACATTGTAATAGACGGCTTTCCGGGCAGACATGCCGGCCTTCAAAAGCACCGCAAAATCACCCAGCTCGTGAGGCAGTTCATGGCAGAATACCGCTATGGCTGTGGAGAACCCACCGGCGATGCTGTTCGAAAACGCTGCACCAATGGCCATGCCATCGGTGAAATTGTGTAGGCCATCACCCATGACAACCATCCAGGCCACAGCCGACAGAGTCTTCGGCGGTGAATGAACGTGTCCGTGCGTGTGTGAATGTCCATGATGCGTGGATTCATGTTCACGTAGGATGATTGTGAAATCCTTTTCGGTTTGGGGATTCTCACAGCCGCACGCTTCAACGGTGCCATCATCCAAATTCGTGAGGACGGTGTTGTTATCGGGCGTTTGAACCTCTTCCTTTTCGCCATTCGCCCCGTTGGCTCCATTCTTGTAATATCCACCAATGATGGGGTTCTTTTGAGAGGCCAATAGATTTTGAACGGTTTCCGTGTGTTCACCATCGGCATCCGACTCGTAACGCAAAACTGGTGATGCTGCTGATATTCGTACGCCATTCTCCTTTGAATGACTATGGCTATGACCATCACCAGCACTTGCTCCTCCCGCCGGTTGCTGCTGGTTGTTGTGATGATGCTGATGGTGATGGTGATGTAGATCATCTTTGGTTTCCATTGCTATTTCATCGTAGCAGTACGGATAGGAACTGTATTTGTGTTTACACTGTTTTTCACCGTTCAATGAATGATTCACCGATACCGAATCTGTATCACGCATGACACGAACACGTGAAGCCGGCTCATCGCGTTTTTGACGTTTCTTACGCCATTCAGCTACCATTATCAAAAGGCGTTCGGTTAAGAAGAAAAATATTATGCCAAAAGTGGCGATCAGTCCTTTGTATGTCATGATATCGTGACTGTCATTCCCGGATGAAACTGTCATCATCGCCTGAAATGGAAAGGAGCCACAAGTTAATGAAGGACAATGAATTCCAGTGGGACGAATGATCGTTTTTGGGTACGTACATGAGGCAGTAGATGCAAAAGGGCATCCCCTGTCAGCGTTCCAATCGCCAGTGCAACGCAAAATTGCAACACATGCTGGTAAGAGTGACTCCCCATGCACGGTATCACAGCTACGCCCAATAGACCGCATAAGCTCACGACAATTATCGATAAGGTGGCGTACACCCAAACTGCAATTGGAAATTGTTTCAAAATTTGAATGAGTCCTTCCAAACGGCTCAACCGCCCGCACTCACCTAGCGTTCGACTCTCTTCGCCGTACGTATGGTGATGATTGTAGTGGTGATCGTGGAGACCTGACTGGACTGGAAGTAGCTCCTGATCGATGCATCCCGATCGTTCCATTGAGCTCGGAGCCGACAGTTGATACAACAAAATCGGACACAATGCCCATAAATCATTCTGATTCAAAAACAAATTTTGTTTCATTGATGTTTTGTTGTTGTCAACACTGGCGGCGGTTGGCTGTGTTGAATTTAATAACGTCAATTTAACCGAATCGTTTGATTTATGACCTTCCAATGAATCAAATGGATGTGTCCCAATGGGATGATTGTTGTCAGCCGTGGTTGATATTCGTGAAATCAATTCAATGCTGGACAGACACTGAAAATTACACAAAGATTACACACATTTAGCCGAAAAAGAAAAAAAGAAGAAGAAAAACGTCCGCCACAGCAATCAATTGATTTCAATTGATCACATTTCACAGGTCATACGTACAGTTTGGTTATCGGCCTTTGTGGGTTCAGTTTTTCGGTCATTTTTCGTCGTTGACGATGGCTCCGATGACGGTGGCAACGAATCATCATTGGTTAAATCATCCTCAATTAATCGATACAGTCCAAGATGTTTAAGCATTTTCTCGAAGCCAACCACGTTCATTGTCAATTGATCGGCATCGCCGAATCGTTGAAATAGCTTTTTTACAAATAATTGGCTGGATTCACTAATGGCCTGATCATCTTCATCGTCACCATCGGCCCCGTGATGGTGAGCATGTCGTTTCCGTCGCTTCACTTCGATCGTCTGTTGGCTGGCACCGTCGCTTGCATCGTCCAGCAAATCATCGATTCTGTCTTTTCGACGACCTTGCTGTTTCTTCAAGTAACTACTCGCCTCTTCATTGTAACTGTATGGCGCCTCCGATCGAAGTCGATCATCCTGCGGATGGCTTGTATCTTCTATGCTATAGCTGTTGTGAATGTTGATGGTATTGTGATCGGTTGTTTCTTTGGAAGCCGCCGCTTGAGCACATAATGTACAATAGCAGCACACGACAATAACCAATAAGAATTTGGTCATTTTCGATGATCGCTTTTCGCCAGCGAAAAATCAACTCCGTTCGATGAATTCGAGCCCCTTTCTGCGTACGTCAGTCTTGCTTCACGTTCAACACCCAATTCAGCCAATATTTTCCAACGATCTCAATGCAATCGTTCCTTCAATTCGCTTTTACTAAAATTAAAAATCACACTAATCGCTGATCCGGCAATCCCATCTAAATGTATTCGTTCAATTCGGCAATTCGACTTTGTCCGAGTGAAGATGCGGGTTATTTCCTATTCCTAGGTCGACCTAAAATGTTATCACTGAAACCAGAAGAGCGGATAACGGTTCATTAAATGGATTTCGTTTTTAAGATAATCGATGTTTGCGAAAATCGGGGAAAAAGAAAAAAAAACTACAAAAATAATGTTTCAAAATCTTTCATCAAAAACCATTTGAAAATGTTTCGACAATTTGCGTATGATGAGGTTCAGTTCAGCGATGAAAATGCCGGCAAAGTAATAAAAAGAAAATGCGAAAATAATAATCGGAATTTTCCGTTATGTTTCTTCAAGGCAACTGCAATTTTCCGTTAATTCCAGTTTTGGTCTTGCGTTTTGTGGATTCTCGTGAAAGACGCTCACACACACACTCCCTAACACAAGCCCACCCACTCACCCACACAGTCAAACACTCGCCCACTCACTGAATCATTCCCTTTCGTGAAAAACACCCAATTTCCGGGATTTTCATTTCGAAAATTCAAAATCAGTTAATCGCGTTCGATCGACATGACTGTCAACATCGATGGTTGCAAGCATTCTGAATAAATTTCCATCAGCAAATGCCTTGGAAATTAGAAATTATGCAAAAATAGCGTTGATTAATCGAAGATGGAAATTTACCATTTCGCCATCGACGAAAGGCAACGCGTCAAGCAACAACAACGGCCTGCCCAACACATCACTTTCATATCTTGTATCAAGGACTGGCTCGTCAAGGATTTTGCTATGATTTGTGTTTGGGTTGCTTAACGATATTTGATTACGATTAATGTCAGGGTGGCGTCGTTTGTGGCCTGTTTGCGTACGCGACTAGGCGATGGTGCGAGCACCATCTAATTATCAATTCCGCGTATCGAACGGAGAGTGAAAATGCTAAAAGTAAAGTAAACGCTAGCTGATTGTGTGCATGATATGGCAAAATGAATTGCCATTCGATTTGCAACCCGTATATGCGCCAGCACCCGATTCATGCATCGAGTTTCGCTCATCATATGCTTCAAAGCGAGCGATTCGCTATTTTCTTTTTCCATTTTCCGCAAAAAGTTCAATGCAACTTCGCGAGCGAACTTGTCGAGGAAATTATCAGTGTGTCTGTTATCGTGCAGCACAGCTATTCAACTCGACATTACCCAAACGAACGCCAAACGATTTACATATCTTTCTCGGAGATATCTCGGACGTATTCAAATTGCGTAACATTTTTCGATCGAAGTTCCCATGAAAATGGGAGAAATCCGAAATTTTGTGAAACAACGGCTGATTTGCGAGCTAGAAATCTCAAGTGTGGGTAATGCCTGGGACGAAATGGTTGAACACGTTCACTGATAAGCCCACCAACGGGAGCCATTTTCATGATCGATATCGCCTCACATTCCGATTGGAAACCGACCTGCGATTCATTTTTCACGCATCACCTGCTCATCGCGATGATTTGTGTAAACAATTTGGATCAACGGCATTGTTTATTTTGGTTTTGTCGTTCGAACCGAATCAAATCGAACGGTTGAGGTCAAAAACCGCTCCCGAAAGCTGATAACAAACGGACCACGTGCTGTTTATTTGGCAACAATGCTGTCGGTCGGCCCAACTGAAGCCAGCTCAAGCTGACGGAACTACCAAAATCAAAGGGATTATCATTTTCCGATAATTCGAAATGCCACATTTGCCGCTCTCCAAAACCTGATTGACCAATTTCGCGGATGCTGACATTTCATTGTGCCGCAATTGATGTCGAATCACCGCAATTACGATTGCACATTGTTTTTGCATTGCTGATTGCTTTCGTCATCTAATTCCAGTCAGCAATAATTCAGGCAATTGCGAATCGTTATCGCACACACATGCTTCGCCCACACACACGTGCAATTTTATGTGCATTTCGACAAAGAGCCATAAACGAAAATCAAATGATAAACTGACCTTGAATTATGCATGACACAAGTGGATATTGAAATCGAACCAAATAGCAATATTGAAATGCATCGCAATGAAATGACATGGAATTCTAATCGCTAATCGCTTGTTCCTGAATCGCTTGGCTTGTTCTGAATGGAGGCATTCGATCATTCATCGATTGATCGACTTGTGTGATTACAATTAAAAATGCGCTCTTGTTTTATGCAATGAATACCAATCCATTGGATTGATTCAATTCGATACGATTCGATACGATTCGATTCGATCCAATGTTACTTCAAATGCCTTCCAAACGATACGATTCACACACAAAAAAAAAGACGAAAAAAAATGTGTTATCTGAATCGGTTCCAGTCAATAATACGTAATTGAAATGGAAAATGATAAATTCAATGTGTCACAACGAATTAAATGAGGACGACGCGGACGGAACGGCACGACACGGTGCGGACGACGGTGTTGCAGACGACGATGACGACGACAACATTGAATGGTGATCACAACGCACTAACCAAACACACATATTATGAGTTGTAACGCTTGTAATGAATAATAAAAAGTCGTTCGATTGCAAATCTACAAATCGGCAGATTGATAATTGTGCGGACTACCTCAGTGACTACCTACAATCGTGCTATTGCGATTGGTTTCATTATGTAACTGCGACTAAATCGACAGATTTGCGTTGAACGGCAACAGACAGACAAATACGGAATTTCGGAGCTCGCACAAATCGAGTCATAATAATGGAATCGAAAGTTGAAATGTAACACGTCAGTCGAGGACTTGACCAGCGTTCAGGCGACATTCATGTGTCAAGGCAGGATCATACACACGCACACAGTCACACACAGACTCACACAGACACACACAGACAGACATAGACACAGACACATAAACAGGCGGCGGTTCATGGAACATGCAATGGTCATGAATCAAAACGCCTGTTACGGACATTGATTCGGCAAACATTGGAAATCGCAATCGGAAGCTGAAAATGGTTCGACTTTGCAAAGACATCGGAACGAAATCAAAGGAAGTCGGCTTGCATCGACCGATGCCGATTGAGAGCAACAGCTGCACCGCACAAAAATGTCACATTCCGTAAACGATTCACTTATGAAGAAATCTTGCAGTAAATTCTCGAAATACATGATCCACGGCGGCCCGCATCACCGTCACCGCCAAACATTTCCAATTGAAATTTCCCACTTTGGCAATCATTTGTTTCGCATGCAATTCTGTTTTTTCCCCGTCGTGTTTCCAAAATCTATTTTCGACAAGCAAATAACAATCAACGGTCTAGCAAATTATGAACAGGAAAGAAATGGAAAACAGCAAAAAAAAAAAAAAAAATTTGTGAAAAATGAAATGAGAGAGAATAAGAGCCGAAATGGTGAAACACTAACGGCACATACACATGGACGACTGATGCAACAACTTCCAGAAAAATATTCGATTGATTCCGTGCTGGTTGGATTCCGTGTCGGTTTGACCGCGTTTTTCATTCACAATTTTCGCACCGCTATGACAATCGTCATGAAATTGAATAGATTCGAAATCGAATGGAAATTTTTTTTCTTTTCAATCAAAAAACAACGAAACGAAAAAAAAAACAACAAAATACCGCTCGTCTAATTGACGTGCACTGCACACATGAATGAGAGACGCCGACTAGTCCGATATGTACGCGCACCCCACAATAAAACACCGAAAAAGTGATGCTCTTGAATAATATCACAGCAATGAATGTGTAAAATTTAGTGTCGATATGTGAATTTTCGAAAATGATATCTCGCCGCTGTCGTTGCCGCCGCCGTCGTCACCGCTGATATTGCCCGTCCGCCACATGCAGTATCGTGTGTCGGTTCGTCGGTCGGTCGGCTTCAACTCTACGATTTTCTGATTTTGAATTCGATTTTGAATACGTTTCGTTATATTTTTTATGAATTTAAACAGCATTTAAAGCATTCAAATTCGTTTGTCACACTCACTCAACGCGGCACAGCACACAGCATAGATGCGTTTCATTGAAACTCACGTCACATTATCCGTCAACCGATGTTTTCACGTTCACAATGTATTCCTCGTTTTCTCTCTCTTCGGGCTTTACTTTTATTTCTTTTATTTTCTTTTGAATTTTTCTTTCGGTTCGCTCAAAATGTGCCGAATTTGTTTTCGAACGATCGACCACAGCCGCACTGAACGAATCGTCAACGAAACGAATTATAATTATGTAGTTAGCCTATATTGGAGTTTGCTGGTCTCAATAATAATAGCATTTCGCGGTGGCGTGTCGGAATTTTTTTTTTCTCTTACTTCTCCATGCTGATTTCAATATAGAAAGAGAAGCAGAAAGAGAGAGAAAGAGAGAGAATGTATTGTCATTCGATTTCGCCGACAGATGGCGACTGATGTGTCCCATCCCTGGTGGAAAGCTACGCCGTACTTACTATTTCGCCTTTCCGCACAAGAGCCTCAACGCGTGCGTTGGCTTCGGACGAAGGAGGACGTCAATGAGCTGCTTCCGTTCTTCGGAAAAAGACTCCCTTCCAAAAACAGGTACTCGAATCAAGTGAACATATTGACAACCTTCAAAAACGCCAACAAGTATGCTAAATCCGAACACACAATTTCTTTCAAGGCAAAGAAAAGTATGAAAAATAAAGCAACGGTTGATTCCGGTCGATGATGACCAATGTTCGATCAAACACAATCAATCACGTGCCTGTCAGATAATTGACACATTTCGAATTGGAATGGCGCTCAGATTAGATTGAATCGGACACCGAGACAGCAGAAGGGGGGAGGATGGGGAAAAGCAAACTGTTGCGCGTCCAAACAAATCGAAAACAAACACGAGTGCCAAGCCAAAACACCAGCCGAGCCAAAGTGATGAATGCGGTTGGGTCATCCTAATGCCGAAAAAAGGACTAGCGTCAAAAAAAAATGTGAATAGTTTTAATTCAGGCAATTTCTTGTTGGTCATCAAACCTGTTGCTGTCAGTGAATGCGCTCTCGAAGGTGTCTCGGTTCACCGACGAATCCCATGCGGCACACCATGACGGAAGCACATAGAATGAGCTCCGCGTTTTGATGTCAACTTGAATTTTGATCATTCGCGGGAAATGACATTCAAATATTCATCGCTGAATGGCGGGATAGCCTCTTGAATTCTGGCTGTCGGTCAAGCCTAACCGCTGTTCGCTATCACTTGTAAATCACATTGAAAACAATGCGCTGACTCTTTCATTCAAAAAAAAAAATAAAGCAATAAACAATAAAGCATATAAAAGTCTCGGCGAGTGGCGCTTGTATCTTCGAGTCTTGTGTCTCTGGTAGAATCGCAAACGCAACAGCAAAACAGTACCGTACAAGCATAATCGGCCGTCCGTAGCTGTGGCAGCCAGCAGTTAACAAGCCACAACAGTAGCGTTCTATAAATCGTACCGTGCAAAGTGATTTTTGTCAGTCAGTAGTCGCATTTCGGTTGTCGTTTGACGCAAATGGAAATCGCTTTTTCGCAATTCAATCGAAATGGTTAACTGAAAAGGATTTTCGAAATATATTTTTTTTTTGGTTTTTCGTCTAACGGGAATCGGTCTTGTGTGTGTGTTTGTGCGCGAGCTACGGATGCTGTCACATCGAATGGACATTGTGCCGAAGATTAACCGTTGATTTTCAGAGTGGATTTTGATTTTCTTTTCGTGATTGTTTCTCTTGGACCGTAACTATGGCCGGGGATGATCACATCGAAAAAAGTGGATCGAATGAAAAAACGCTGAGAACAGTCGTCGATGAGGAGCTGACAAAGCTCGGAACTGGCGGACCATGGGTTTGGTACGAATCTCCAACTTGAATTTCTTTCTCATTCGACGTTTGGGGGTCTCTGCGGCCGTTGAATGTCAAGCCAAAAAAACCGCATCGACCATCGGTGATTCAACCGCACTAATTAATCAAGCAATTATGATGGATTGCACAATAGTTCTTCTCTCATTGAACCAAATCTCATTGTTGTTGAACGGTCAAAGCGAAACGCTATCGTGTTGTGGCTATTTTTAGCGAATTTGAATCGACCAAAGCTCGTCTGTTGTGTTTTTCCTGTAATTTTTCGTTACTTCGATGCGAAAACATACGAAAAATTGTTGGCATTCATCAGCTGCCCGTAGACGGTCGACAGCAAAGACGATTGTGTGTGTCACTGTATTTTGATAATGCACAGAGTGAATCGTTAGCGATGCACGCACACGCAAAATACCGCATGAAACGCACACTATTCACGATTATGTTGACTTTTGTGTTTTCATGTTTGCGAATTTTCGCGACTCGTGTCGAATGGTGCGAAGAGAAGATGAAAAACGCCGAGAAACAGAACGGCCTAAAATAATCACACCTCGTTCGGGATCAGATGCACTCTCCGTGTTCCCGACTTGGCTCCGATCCGAACGGCGAGATCATTCAGGAAGTGACATGTGTCGCACGTCCGATTTTCACACCTCGAAAGCGAACTGAATCGGTTTATGGCCCATTGTCTGAGTGGACGCCAATCGTCAGGAAGAAATGCCTAACATCGCATCGAATTGAACGACTCCATTTCGAAAACGGAACGTACTTAATTGGAAGTTTCATTTCATTTACGGAAATGCACGGAAAGATGCATCAGCCGACGACTCGCTAATTAGTAATCACCTTGTAGTTCAGATTAGCTTGGCGAGTGAGTAGCAGCATCGATAAGCACTATTTTCCGATGCACGGCATGTAATCTGCTCGTTTCGGTAGACATCATTCGCGCACAGTGGAGGCAATCAGTTCGTTTGCATTTTCACACGAGAAAAAAGTGTCTCAACGAATCTATTTGCGTGAAAATGTGCAATTCAGGAGGTCATCGCTGTTTAGCTGGTGTGTTTGATAGTCATCATTTGAGTGAGTCAATTGCATCTATGAATTGTAGTTGATAGTTTGTGATGCGTTTGGTCATCCACTCGCACTGGCGCTGACAGTCGTGCAGGTGGAGCTTTGCGAAAAGACAATTCTAGTGTTGTTCACGGAGCACTCACGCGCTCACTTTTCATTGCAGTCCTGCAGAGTGGATGCCGTCTCAAGTGAGACCATTTGCTCATCGAGTGGAACAGAATGAATTGGCAATCCGTGATTTGAATCACAGTCGCACGCACACAATTTTCTGAAGTTGCTCAATTGATTTCGTAATGACGATCGCGATTGCCATTTTCATCGCATCACATTCTTGTCATCCATGTTATCAATTAGCAATCAAGCGTAAATTATGGAATGTCATTGTAAATGGTGAATCAGACAATTCGTTTCAAGTGCTTGAACTAGATTCAGTGCTGGTGTGTGTCGCACAGACGGATGACCTTAAATCAATCCATACAATGTATGGCATCTTCAGAATCAAAGATTCCACCCCTTTTGTACATTTGGCCATGCATGTTGCCGTTATCACATCGGCCGGTGTGTTTATATTGATCGAATGACGCGCACCGACCTAATTCTCTGCTGAAAATCGAAATGTCTCACATACGACAGAGATTCCGTTTCGTGCATTTGAGACACATAACCGACTTATGATATCGGCGTCAGTGAGCGATTTCCATCCAGGCGATGCACCAACATTTGACGATAGTCAAACACCATCCCATTTCAAAGTGAATCGATTTGCAATTTTCGCCTTCAAAGAAATTATCCGTCCAACTAAGAATAGAATTCATCAAACATGCAAAAACACCCAAACGAATTTCACAATTTCTTTCAATTTCATTCGAGTTCATCAATTCGGTCGGTCGTTCATGCTTTCCCTTCTTCGACTTCTTGTCGCTTCTGCTTGCTTATTTTCGTTCTACTCTTTTTTTCGACGTCGTTGTCGTCGATGTCGTTGTCGTTACCATCGTCGTCTTCGTCGTTGTCGTTACCATCGTCGACTTCGTTGTTTTCGTCGTCGTCACCATCATCATCAGCATGATGGTCGTCGCACTGCATTTTATGTACAAGCCAATGGATTATTTTTAAATTAGAATCTTGCATGTGCTATTTTTGAATGAATGGATTCAAATCATGAAATCGGCGAATCGGCGAATCTGCGTGCATGTGACCGAATGTGAATTGTAATTCTTTCTCGTGTCTCGTGTAACTTTCTCTACGGCATCACTGCTGTTGTGTTTAATTATTCTTTTCTGTTGGCGCTTCCATTTCGACTCGATGCCGTCGTCATAAACACCCAACAACATTTGCGATATTCATTTTCTGCGTTTGATTTGACGCTGTCGCCGTGCTTGTTTGTCATTTCGTCTACCGAACATTGCACACCAAACTGTGGATCACTTTTAACGTTAAGCCATTCTACCGGTTGCTCTCCTCTCTCGAATTGTCTGACTACCGTGATTACTGTCTAATGAATCAGAGAGTATTGTTGAAATTGTAAGGCGATACCATTCGAGTGTGCTTGATCAGAGGAGCTGCGATTGAAGCAAACCAATCGAGTGAATCTCGTGTGGGTAGTGTTGACCGAGCACAGCTGAACACGTTAGAAGTAATGATGCTGACCACGCAGGGTGACCACTTACTATTCAAGCCATTGACCTATCCAACTCATTCAAATACTGGTCAGTTTTTCAACGAGAATTTATCACAAATGGATATTTATAAATAATATTTCAGTCGATTTTTACTGTCAATGTCAAGTCATTGTTTTGACGCCCTTGACATTTTCTTCAACCTACTTTCTGGCAAATGAATTCATCCGTATTTTTGTGGGGCTTCTTGGGGGAATGTCAAGAAACACTTTATTGCAACTAATTAACTGTTCATGTTGTGGTATTCGAAAAGCCGAGGTTCAGTGTGTTGAAGATGAGAAATTACCATCTCCAAGACGATCGTGGATCCAATCTAGATAAGATTCAACTCGTGTATAAACGCCAGGCACTTTGTTGTCACCGCAATCCGGTGTTCCAAAAGATGTAATTCCAATCAAGATCTGACGACTTCCTTCAATCAGAGCTAGCGGTCCTCCAGAGTCTCCCTGGAATTTGAATGACAATAATAATTTGAGTCGAATGCTAGCTGGGCATTGCGAACTATTTACATTACACGTATCCTTGCCACCCTCAATGTTTCCGGCGCAAATCATACTGTCGATGATTTCATATTCTTCATGAGCCCGCTTACATTGTTCTTTGTCAACTACTGGGACAAACGTACCGTGCAGGTGGAATGCGGCGAACGAATCAGGTTTTCTCACCCCCCATCCCGTGACATACAATTTGGTACCGATTTTTAACGCATGTCCTTTCGGAGGCAGACTGATTGGACAAACAAACTTCGTAAATTCAAGTGGATTTGCCAAAACGAGAATGGCTATATCGTTGAAATAAGCTTCTTTGTCATATTCTTCATGCACAATCACTTCGGCAACTCGACGGCGAATGCTTCCTGGTAGAAATGAGGAGCCGGCATGAACAGAACCTGGACTATTTGAGTGATCGAAGCAGTGGGCTGCAGTCAGAATGTGCCATCGACTGATAATCGATCCGCCACATCCCACCTCTATGGCGACTTGCCATGCAGCGGTCGCGATTGGCACCGGTTTCCCGCCGGTAACGCGCTTATCACTCGATTGACACAAGCTGCCTGAAATTGAATTTTCGAAAATTAGAAACCGCACATCCTGTGCCAGAAATAAAGTAGCGAACCGTAAATTGCCAACAGAAGAACGAGTCCGTTCAAAACCCGCACACAATTGTTCGCCATTGTTGCTACGATTACTGATGCCTTCCGTTGCACACCGTGTGAATTTATTCGAAATTCTCGGCGTTATTTGGCCCATTTTCGGACAGTTGCTGAATTCCAGATGGACACTTCGCATCGTTCATCCTCTGAATTATGAGCGCTTCGAGTGATAAGACGAAAGAACCTTGCTTGTCGCCATGCGTTCGATGATCGGTGACAGTCAAAGTGAAGCCATTGATTTATCCACAAAAACCGATTTGGTCACGACCGATTGACATCGATTTGAATGAAATTCGTTTTTGAATGACATTTCGAATCGGACAATTGAATGGGTTGCATTCCATGAGCCAATGCCACTCATTCGAATCGTTACACGGTCCACTAAGCCGCATTGTTTGCAATCGAATTGACTACAAAGTGATTCGCGAGATGCTTCTCACACTGATTGTGTTTGAGTTATCGGCGACAATTCCGAATAAAAATGCGGGCGGATGCAATCGATAGATCAGACAAATGACATTTCCACCAGCGTGAATCGTTTAAATTCAATTTTGCATAAGATTGCGTTCAGTTTGAGTGATATCAGACCCCTTTGCAATGCTTCAGCACAACCATGAAGTGTGATAATAATTGTTCGGATAATCGACCCATCAATCAGTGGCAGTTACTAGTCGTCGGATCAAATTTCAACAACGAACGAATCTTTATAATTGGTACAGCGATTATGTTCTCAAAATGACGGCCAAGGTTGATCCATTCATTTTTTTTTGTTTTTTTTTCCCATTCACTGTTTGCTTCTAATTGGAGAATAGACGAATGGAAATGAGATCCGGAAATCAGTGCGAACTTGTTGCGTAATAAATATTTTGCGATGAATGATTAGCAGTGATGCCTCGATTGTTGGATGTATTCTATGATCTGGGCTGGGTGGAGCCGGTCCGGGTCGAACGCGGGATTTAATTGCTTCTCATCACGATCCAACTGACGCGTCGTTCGGAGAATTTCATCAATGAATCGCGATGGGACCAATCATTGCCACTCAGTTCCCTGACAGGTAGCAATCGATCCATTCATCCCCCCATGCCGTGTCGACGAAACGAATCGAATTTTCAGTTCGAACGAGTTCCACGGCTCTACGCTTTCGTCAATCATTCAATCGAAGCGGGAAGCAAGCAGCTATGCTTTTTCACAATTTCCACCGGCATTCAAAGACAATGCAATTGTTGATTCGATTTAACGCTATGATTTTATGGCAAAACGTTTCACGGCAGTGATTTTGCGAATTATTGTTCCACCGACATCCCGATGCCGAACCTGATAATGCAACGCGTGCATCACAATGTGCACTCGGTTGTGTTTTGCTCATGTATTTCCAGCGACAAATTTCAAAAACAGCCACAATTGATGACCTTGACCGTGAACGTGAATGTTTAATTGCATTTGATGTCGCACATTTGACTGACAATTCCGATTTCGATAGCGACTTAATTATGTATATCAAAAATGAAGGTGAATGTATTCGATGTTGAATTTCGTATGCGAAATGCGCATCAATACGCAATCGGTTTCAATGATTATTTATCGTACGCGATGTGTCTGGGGCCATTTGCGATACAAGTGTTTGGAAATTGTGTTTGATCTTCTCATTCGTCATGGCTTTCGCTGTTGTTGTTGTTGCTGTTGTCACCGCTCATGTTATTGTTTCTGTTTGCAGTTCAACGATTCTCAAATGGAATGCCAGTCGCTAATTTATGTTAATTACAAATCATATTTGAGCTTCTAGGAAGTTGATTGCGATGTACATTGGTTCGTTTCTGGTCGTTTTCATTAGCATTTCGCTGTGAATGGGATTCTGATCGATGATTCTATGCAAATGAAATGACAACGTTCGCGCATAATTTAATGAATGCTCACAGTTTATTTCGATGAACATATGCTTATTTCTTATAATATATTCAGGAGCTTGTACCAATTTCTTGGAATGCACTCAAGTATTAATCGTAGTCTTGAGTCGTTGAATGGGTTGCCTGACTGCAGTGGTCCTCAAGCGCCTTTGGTCCACTCCATTGAATCCGATTTAGTAACGGTTTCTTCCATCTCCTCTCTGGCCATATCGTCTTGGGCTTCTAGGACGGCCATATTCACCAGGACCCGGTTGGCAACTCCCTTGTGCATTGATTGAGCTCATCTGAAGCCAATAAAAGAAGATCATCAACAGGAACATTAACTTCATTCTGCTGCTTTCGAATGCCACGACTTGCGATCGTCGGTTCAATTTTATAAGCAATTTGTTTTCGAAACAGGATAATTGCGAAATGAAAACAGACGGTTAGGATCAACAGACAATAACAGAAAAACAATGAGCAATTTCCGAAAATAGCTGTTTATTCATTTCAAGTGATTGTCCTTGAGATACCGCGCATGCTTTTTAATTGGCGAAAAGCTGCTACCTCACCATTTCTGATGCCCTGCAACAGGTGTTCAAGTTTGACCTTGGTGAAAGCTACGCACTCTGCCAGAGATGGTCGTCATCTAGTTTCTCGGTGACCTGTCTATCACACGATCTCCATCAACCGCTGTCACTCCAGACAATCCGGCAACTTCATTATACATACATCCATTTAAATGCTGTTGGATTCGAACAAGCAAATCTACGAAAGACAATAAAGACAAAAGAAAATAGAAAAAAAAACCTACAAACTGGAGTATTCAATTTATGCATAACCTTCGCGAATCGAATACGAAAAACAAATCGTAAAAAAACGTAAACAAAAAGAAAAGAATTTAATGAAAAAAAGAAGTCGCTAAGTCGACTTAGCGTCAGTCCGCGCGCATTGTCGACAATAACAAAGTACACGCTGGCTGTTCAGATTCTTATTGAAGCGAAAATTCATAATTACGAAACGGTTCACCGTTAACCATTCAGATGCCGTTAAATGTCAAGACACTCAGGCATTCAAATTGATTCGAATTCATTCGTTTTCATTAATTTGCCAGACGATTTATTCGAACGGACATTGGTCGTCAGAATGGCTCATACGAGAATGGTAATTAGCGAAAGTTATTCTGAGAAGACTTTTCGTATGGATGGCTTTCGAGCACTTTGGCCGTTCGGCTCCACCCACGCACCAAGTCAAGTGGAAAATTCGAAAAACCGTATTCGTATGGAGTCGCCACGACTTCTGAGAAACCGAAAGCACCCTCCGCTTGTCACAACAACTGTCCACCTGGTCAATATTTGAAGATAGCAATTCGATACACAAACATCACACCATCGAAATCATGACGTCAACTCAACATGAATTCGCCAATTCATTGAAATTTCTCGCAAATCCAGTACAACACCACAATTTGTCCAAGCAATTACCGACAGACCGGCCCGGATCCAGACACATGGCAAATGAATGCTAAAAATTATTCATTATTTGTTTTGGTCGATTTTCCGCTGTTATTCTAATCGATTACCGTTTGTTTACTTGCCGAAGAGCAACTACTATACTCGCCAGCGAAACGCGAATATTGAATTCGATTTTGTCTGTCATTCGTTTTGGCTCCTCGTTTTTTTTTTGCTATTTCTTTTTTTCGTTTTCTGCTCATTCAAAATTTGCAATGTGTGCCAGTGCACTCGATGAAAAGGCATTCCATTTCAATAAAATAATCAAAACAACGAAACAAAACAGAAAAAAAACGCGGGTTATTTTTACGACAACAATGGCCCCGACGCATTATCATTATCTGATTGATGGAGAGAATACCCGAATTGGGTTGAATGCGGACAAATAGAATTTATTCAATTTGAAGAAAATACGAAGGAAACATGTGCCATTGTTGTGCTCGCTTTATTGCTTTTGAGGAAGGTCTATCATATGTTCGAGACAACAATGAACGCAACAACAACAACAACAACAACTCAATTAGCACATTCAATTCAATTTTGTCATTCCATTCATTCAAATCAGAAAATTTCCATTCTTGAATTTACATCAATTTCCTTCTCTCATTGAATTCAGTTCAGTTCAGTTCAATTTATTAAAATTTGATTTTTTTGTTTTTCTGTCGCTTTCAGGAAGCTCTTCTTTTTGTGTGTCACACCGAACATCTTGAATGGCTTTCATGTTTCGTCATATGTGTTCCTCGGCCAATTGCCGGAAGCGCATTGGTGTGTCATTCCCGAATTGCTGAATGCCAATTACACGAGTGATCAAATGAGAACGATTTCTTCCACGTAAGTGTCTGGTCAGAGGTGTTGCTCCCCCGGATATTTTCGAACAATTTGATTAATCTTTGGATGACACGCAGACAAGACGGCCTTGGAGATGGTTGCAAGATTCTCAATTGGAACTATGATCATTTGAGCACACTGAGCTATAACGATGCCATATCCTACGTGCAAAGCCACAACCGCCCCGAGGCCATATCATGCCGACAGAAACCAAATAGCTTCTACCATTACGTGCAGGAGGAAGGCGTGTCAATCGTTCCTGAGGTAGGTCACCCGACATGGGGATTTTTATCTTTAGAGCATTTCATAATGCAAATCGATTTCAGTGGAATTTGATTTGCGAGGATAGCTTCTGGCGGACATCCGTTGCTGTGGCCGTTTCGCTTGGCAAGTTTGTGGGCGCAACAGCATTTGGTGTCTTGTCCGATAAGTTCGGTCGGAAGGCTTGCTTCTGTGTTGGTGCCATGTTCTACATAACCGGAAGTGTTCTCACCTCATTTTCACCTTGGTATTGGCTGTTCCTCATCGGCCGAGTTCTTTTGGGGTCATCTTCTTCGGGACTTTTCTATCCAGCCTTTTCGTTGCGTGAGTATCGAATCTGCGCGATCTACAACAGTTGACGTTAATGACCATTCCTTTTCAAATTCCAGTTACCGAAAATATTGGCTCCAATCATCGATCATGGATGAGCATCGCATTCAGTATGTCATATCCCATTGGCATGTTACTGTTGGCTCTCTCGGCCTATTTCATCCACCCGTGGCGACACCTTCAGTTGTCATTGACCATTCCGGCATTTTTACTCATTTTCTACTGCTAGTGAGTATTCCGCGAGACTCATGTGTCCGTCCAAAATTGAAGACGGGACTTTTTTTCCAGTTTTTTGAATGAATCCCCACGATGGCTGATTAGCAAAGGACGTGAACAGGATGCGTACAAGATTTTGTTCAAAAAAGAATTGGATTTCCCCGAAAAAGAGAAGCTGAAATCGAAAGCGCTTCAAGAGAAGGTATGAAACCGTGTGGAGTGAAATGAGTGAATTGATGGTAATTCGATCGTTTCTCAGGCGAATGAAAAGGCTGAAGCGAATGGCTCGAAATTCCAAAGCATGTTCAAAGAGCTCTCAGCATTGTACGGTCCGGCAAAACAACGTCGAATGGTGTTGATCTGCCATTTTACATGGTGTGTCACTGCGTTGTCGTACTATGTGACCGCGCTAAACGCTGACAATCTATCGGCAAATCGTGTTGTGTATGTTGCAGCGACGGGATGCGTTGACTTCATCAGTTACATCTTGTCGATTATTTTGCTGCGATTTTTCGGGAGGAAAGTATCGTCTTGTGGTCTATTCGCCATGTCTGGGATATTTTTGTTGAGTCTCCTCATCGTGCCGAGAGGTAAGCTCACCGAAATCCCAATGTGAAAGAGGCTGACGTGAAATTCTTTTCAAGAAAACACCAACTGGATTGTGTTTCTCGCGATGGCCGGTCGCTTTGGCATCAGTGCTGTTTATTCGATTGTGACCCTCCATACAGCCGAGATGTTCCCCACCGAAATTCGAAACTCAGCTCTAGGCACCAGTTCAACCATGTCTCATGTAGGATCGATTGCTGCTCCATATGTGGTCGATTTTCTGGTGAGTTACTCAGAGCTCTTTTGAGAAACATCAAACTTAACCGAGAAATCTTTTGCTCACAGGGAAAAATGGCCTGGTTTATTCCGACCACAATATGTGGTTCTGTGATCATCATAGCCGGTCTACTAACGTTAAC